>JAHLJT010008756.1:100029491-100312047 GCA_031308135.1 Acheta domesticus
TCGGAGGCGGGGGTCCTCGCAGCGGCGTCCGTCACTGCGTCGCAGAGCTCGGTGGCGGAGACGAGGGAGGGCGTGGCAGCGGCTGAAGAGCGCATGCGCTGTGCAGACGGCCCTCCGCCACTCGCAGTGGCTTTGGACACGCAGGTGAGACCCCGATTGGTTGATTATTTGTTTCCGGACGCACCTATTTCTATGGCCATTAGTCTCGTAAACGTAGTGCATGTTATATCTTGGGAAGTGGCGGCTTCCTTCTGCGGCGACGACCTTGCCATCGGCTTGCGGAACTTCTCTGTTTTGTTCGTTAAAACTAACAAAATAGTTAACGTCATTAAACCTTATTACAAATCGAGACTACAAACTTCTTCGAGTGATAATCTAGAGGAGAAATATCTTTAGAAAAAATCGTCATATTTTTATTTACATATTTTCGTTAAATAAAAGAAATCAATTTTTTAGTACATTTTATATTTTACTACACTTTCTCCAATTATTGTAATGATTTATTTACGTATTTTGCCACTAGATGTTACATTAATTGCCGGTCTACTAATTAAGAGATCATTAAGTAAGTATTGTTTTGTTTAAAATTATTTTGAGCTGGAACTTCGCAAACGTATTAGAATTAAAGTCTATTTGTGTTGTTCCAAATTGGGTAAAATTGGGGTAGGTGGCGAAGAGATATTTGCAATTTTAATACCAAAAATCGGGATGTGTATCTGTATATATGTTTGCATCTAAGGATGTATGGATGAATGGAAGTGCATAATTTTGTCAGATTAGAGCAAAAGCGTAGTAAATACGTCAATAGTAACATGTAGTTGTGCCACTTCCGATATCTTTACGATATTTTGGAGGGTACATAACATGAAGCTCCATGATATATTCAAATTTTCTGGAAATTTTGTGACTTTCAGAAAAGCTTTTTCTTTATTTGTCCGAAAAGAAAGAAATGCTTTTATAAATATGGTATACTTTCAATTTCAATTGAAATCTCTGAAATTTAAAAAATTGCAAAACTTCAAATTTATTTTTGAACCTGTCCTACACTTCCAATATTTCTTTCCCAATGATTTCTTCCAGAGATTCTTTCTCAATGCAATTCATTAATCAACTTCAGGTCGTTAAATGATGTCATACAGTTCTATTTTAAATACCAGTCGCTAGTAAAAATAGTAAGAGGAAAAAAGTTTTGGTTGAAAGACTGAATATTTCATGCGTGTCAAGTGTTGTGAATAGTCCCGTAAATGTAGAGCATATTTTATCGCGGGCGACGGTGGTATTATTTCTCCGCTGGACCTGGCCAGAACCGGCGCAGATCTGCAAGTCAGCATTCGGGGTTTTCCTCGTCGAGGTTTCTCCCAACAGTGAGGCACCACCCCACAGGGAAAGTTCTAATCTCCCGACAGTTCTCCCGGCATCTATAGTGCATGAATATGTGTGCATGTAAGTATGTGTAAGGGACGAGGATAGGACGAGGAAGGAGAAGGAAATATCTCGCGCGGTTCGTGGCCTTTTTTTCTTAGGGTACTGCTCTGGCATTCACCTAGTGTTGATCTGAGAAACCATGGAAACATCTGAGCACAGTCGGTCGCTAGAATTCTCTTCCAGACAGCGGCTGAATTTAACCTAGCTGTCTAGTTAGTATCGAAAATCCTGCCACCGTCAGGACTCGAACCTAGGACCTCCCGGTCAGAGGCAGAGGAGTGTCATCAGACTGAGCGCCTCAGCCTATTAAAAATGTTTGAGAATGCCGCGCATTCCCAGTAGTACCATTCCTAGGTGATCGTGTCGTGAATGTCTATCGTGCGCTGAGTGTGAAGGCGGCTCCACACATTCGCTATTCGGCGAACAGCAAGCAACAGCTCGCCGAATCCCGAGTAGTGTGGATGGGTCGCTTGCTATTTACCGAATGGCGAACATTCGGCGCTCGCCTTTAACCGCGTGTCGGTCTTTTGGACACATCAAAGGGAGTGAACATTCGCCGAACACATCAGCATGTCGGGATCGGGCGAGCAGTAGCTCGCTGTTCGGCGAATACCGAATGTGTGGAGCCACCTCGAGAGGGCGGTGAATGGCGTGTGGCACGGGCGTGCGCAGGCGGGCGCGTGGGCGCGTTGGGCGGCGCCGGGCGCGCGCTGGCTGTGGGCGGCGGAGGGGGCGGCGGCGGTGCTGCCCGTCGACTGCGCGCTGCTGCTGCCACCGGGCCCCGTGGCGCGGTGGAGGGCGGAGGCGAGGGTGGCGCTCCTGGACGCGGGCGGGCGGCCGTGGGCGCGCTGGGGCGCGGGCGGCCTCCTTCGCCCCGAGACCCCCGCCCGCCCCGACCTGCGCGGGCGGCCCATCCCAGTCGCCGCCATCCACGTGAGAGCGGAGCTTGTGGACTTGATGAGATATACCATATCTGATATCTGTTCTAAAAAATTACCGTATCATGAGAGTCTACTCTAAATATCAATATTAACATGACTTGTTGACAGCAATTAATAATATAAACAGCAGAATTTTATGTACTTTTCCACGAGTATTCCTCCCAAAACCCGTCATTTTTGTTTTTCTATATTGATTAACTAGACTTTTGTAACTAAATACTCGTAGTAACAGAGTCCAAAATAATTAATAGTTCTATTTATATTTTATGTATTTCTATTTTACATTACAATCACCGAATCGAACATTTATGTAATGACTTTGCTCCACAAATTATGCCATCTCAGTTTTTACGCTTCGGATTGTTCTGTATTTCGCTTAAATATTCGTATTCTATTGCAAACTATTACAGCCTTAGCTTCATAT
Organism: Acheta domesticus; assembly: GCA_031308135.1. Taxonomy (NCBI): domain Eukaryota; kingdom Metazoa; phylum Arthropoda; class Insecta; order Orthoptera; family Gryllidae; genus Acheta; species Acheta domesticus. Next base: position 100,032,282 of record JAHLJT010008756.1, read on the forward strand.
GGATATAATTTGTTTTATTAAAAGGAGGCGAGCCCAGGATGTTTCTCGAAGGGAGGGGCTACAGGCAGGCCTATAGTGTGGAAACACTTGATGTTGGTTTAATGATGATTTGTTTTAAAAAATCTTTCATTTGTGCTGTATATAAAATGTAGTTTTACTTGTTGATTAATTTTTAATATTTATAGCATTAACAATTGATACATTCAATGGTTTCTCCAGAACAGAAAAATAGAGAAAGATATATTTTTGAATATGTATCATTAGCTTTGCAGGGACTGAGGCTAAAGCCCCATGATGATCCTTGGTTGCCTCCTTGTGTGTGCCACTGCATTACAGTATGTTTTATTTACAAAAAGAGTAATATAAAACTGATCATTATTAACCGCGGTTTTCCCTTATAGGTGCAAGATAAATGTCATGTTCCAAATGTAATATTCCCTATCCATTACACAGGAAAATACTTATATGTAATTAACAATACGTTTTAACAATAATGTTTTAATTAACAATTAAAAATAATGTTTTAATTAACAGTAATGTTTTTCTTGAGTGAGGAAACTGTTTGTGCGCTGCCCACAGGATCCACCGGTGACAGTATGGGAGGACAACAGTGATCCCAAGGGTTTCTCGCCCACTCTGTGGGGTATTCTGGGCGACTTCTATAATTTCAGGTGAGAACAAACGGACATTGAGGTCTTGCACTACTTGAGAGGTTTTATTTTTAAATTGTGGGTGTACACTATATTTTCATCATCTACGATTGATTTCGATTAATATTATCAGGTTAACTTCCTACTCCCCGTCTCTGAGGAATATCTGTTAGCATCTGGCTGTCCGTCCGACAAAAGAGGCTTGAAAAATATTTAAAGTGGGGGGATTTAAATATGAAACAATACATTTTCACGTGTACATACGTATATACGGAGTAATATATAGTATTGGAGAAAGTTATGTAATGCTGTCTGATGAGGCAGGAGCTTAAGTTAAGTGGACACGAAAGCTGTTGTTTCAAAATCCGCTAAAGGCGTGAATGTTTCGTGTTTGTGGGGTGGGACATTCCAAGTTTCTAGTCTATTACATCTACACACAAATCTTTCCAAAAAAGGGTCCCGTAACCGTTAGGTATCTGTTTGTATAATCTGTGTGTGTAATAGAAAATCTGAATCTCTACACTCAAAACAATGGTACACGTACAGAGATGGTGCCAAGGGGAACCATGGTCAAATATGTAACTTTACAGGACCAAAATAGACCTACGCAATGTTCGGGGAGCCCGAAGGTGCCCTTCACTGGGAAGGTCCATGGAGGGCCCGTTTGTATTGCAAGGAGCCCTGGTGGGTCTTTTAGGCGCCGATAGATACCTTAGCAGCTGGAAAGAAGGTAGGAAAAACGAAAAGCTAGTCCAGACTCAAGGGATGAGGACACTAATACGAGAAAGACTATGCCATTCGGTAGCACCATTAGATTAAAAATATATTTATCTAGCAATAACTAGTAAACCACACATATATACTGAATATCAAATTAAATGCAATTAAGTGACAAACGTTTTGAAAAGGAAATATCTAAATCATATTTTTTATTATAATCTCTCTACAAAATGAACCTTTTTCTACTTCCAGAAATAGTCTGAATCTTCTTCACGCGAACGTTTAAAAATAGAATTTTAAAAACAGGTTAATTTTTGTTATATTAAAATAAATTTAAAATAATTCATTTTAAGTCTATTAATAATTATTAGTTTATTAGAAGTTTTGAATCAAGGCCGAAATGCAATGACGTCACCTACCCGGTGGTCATCACTGTACCGTTTGAACAGAATTTTTCGAGGTAGTGGTATACCTGCATGGTACTATACCATTACTACTACGTATTCTATTTTGCAATTTAGGCAGCTACTGTATCTTCTTTAAGAATTTCCAATTTTGGATTGCATTCGTAAACAAAAATAGAGTTCGGAAACAAAACTAGAAAACATTCATAAACTAAAATAGAAAACAAAAATACATGTGAAAATTGGAATATAATATATCTAATGTTTCAATTAGAGATATATTTGCCGCTATGAGAACTAAACTGAAACTGAAGAAGGCTCTCTGCAGCACAGTGAGTATTTTCATCTTTATTTCATCACTATTTTACTTGTTTCCACGAAAATAACTGAATTCTAATTACCATTACAGTTTTGAAACTAGGATTTCTTTAGTCGGATGTTACATAGTTTTATACTGTAAAATGGTTTCAATAAAAACGCATAACTTTTGCAACAAACTTCAACAAATGGAAAAATCAAGCAACAGCGAACTATTACTTTTATCGGGCTGTTAAGAGCTCTTTATCAGTAACGGAAGATACTCATCTCATATCCTTTTATGTCGACGTACTGTATCAGGATTAAATTTGTTTAGTACCAGTTGGGAGACTTGTATGTGCAACGACGTCAAGCTCTCGCCCATTTTCATGTGGCTGCTGGGATTCCCAGGCCTGATACCAAAATACATATGCTCAGGGGAGAAGATAGGAACATGGAAGAGGTGATACAGAAGCGCCCATAAGAAAACCTTGATGCGACAGAAGAATCGCGTCACCAGCAACAAAAAACTCACAGCATTCACACAGCACATGGCTGTTAGTTCAGTGATCTCTATAAAGAAACGAGGTGGCCTAGGGATGTACGCTCGAGCCTCCACATCCAGCAAAGATACAAGTGGCTGTTGGAAAGTGCATGGAAATAACGAAAGACAATTACACAACAGAAATAAATATTTAAAGAAAAGAAAATTACACTTAAATGAAAAGTTTTAAAAGAACTAAAAACCCACGTATTGCCACTGCCGAAATGTGAAGATTTTTGGACTAGATGACCCAACCTAAAAACATTCACATTCGGTCGATGATCATGGGCTTTAGTAAACTTATCTTGTAAAGTAGCCATTTATGAACTGTAAAAAAGCGAGACCAAAAACCTTCTTTCTACCGATGCCCACTCAATTAATTTTGTTCATAAAATAATGTAAACGTTGATAATCCCATAACCTTGTAATATCCATTGGTTACAAGTGTGATGATTCTTGTTTATCCATTAATGAATTAACTTCATGGGGAGAAATATAGACATATTCATTTAATTATTCTTTAGGGTCTGATGATTCTACGCCCAACACCGTAGATTTGAATACGGCAAATTACTGAACTATTAAATTCAAACGCTTTCAATTTAAAATAAAAAATAACATTAATTTGTAATAAAAATAACAACAAAAGTAAACTTTACCTAACATAATTTGAAACCAAAAGAATATAATACAACATTTGATTAATAAAAACAAAATTTTAGATTATACCTAAGTTTATCTTTTCTTCTTATTAAAAAAACAAAAGTTATTTCTGTTTTACGTTAAACTTTTATTACACTTCACTTTCTTAAATATTTCATTCTATACACTTTTCCTTCGTACGTCTTCAATTAAATGTGCAGTCCACATCAAATTACTTCATACTACTCTGACTGACAACTCCATTTATAACTGCAGATCATTTTCGAAACGTCCATTTCCCGTTTGTACCGTAAGTATTTCAGTACGTCCATTTGCCGTGGTATTTCAGAACGTCTACTTCTCGTCTATATTTCAGAACGTCTACTTTCGTCTGCATTTTAGAACATTCACTCCTCGTATGTATTTCAGTAAGCCCGTATCTCTTCTGGATGTTGATTTCATTTCTTCTTCGTACATCGACCGTCTCCATGGCCAACCATTGCCAACCTGCGTTCTCATCCCAAGAAGGCCTTGCATATACATATATTCTTGATGTGAAATACTTTCGAAATAAACACATTGAAATTCGACTCGTTACATAAGGGATATTAAGTTGTCATCAAGAATCGAGCCGTTTAGTGTGTACTGCTGCACATCACATTTGCACTTTACCCAAAAATTTCGGTAAAAAGGTTCGAATGGGTGAAATGGAGAAACCTCAACTTAACAGTCGATTAACGGTACGGAAATGGCTTCTCTAAGGGATGAGTGATTTTTAAATTTATAACATTTTCAAGGTGGGCCATGAACTACATTACCCCAGTCCCCCTTAGAGACTCCCTCGATGTTCTCGTTTTCCTCATTATAACCTCAAACCCATGAAACATTTCCTACGTGTCTGTGTTTGACGTCAAGTGAAACTTTATTTCAAGTTTTTTTCAACTAAACGACTTCAACGCATCGTAAATGCAAATGATTGTTGCCATCTTATTAAGAACGCTCATAACGTGAACGTAACCGTGAACAATAACACAAGACATTAAAGTTCGTAAGTCACAAGCTTATTATTTATATTCTGACGCCTCCCTTCCATGTGTATACGCTTACTCTATCTGAACTTCTCTCTCTTAGCCCCACGTTGGGCGCCAACCTGACGCCTCCCTTTGTCTTCAATGCCCTTAGCGTCCAGACACTTACGAGGAGACGTAGAAGATTCCTCATCAATGAGCTTTATTTTATCTCAGGGCAGTGGGATCTTTTTGGGTGAAAAAGGTTAATCCAAATACGCACAAGTGAAATTGAATGAACCAACACATGTATTCTTAAAAGATAAAACGAAAATTTAAAACAGTCAAGTAAAACTTTTCAAATACACCACTTGCTTGTTCGGATTGCGAATAACACTAACTATTGTTACGTCATACTCTCTCTCTCTTTCTACTATTCCTCAAATAACTGCTTAGAGGCCGTCCATAAATTACGTAACGCATATTTTGAGTATTTTCAATACACCCCCCCTTGTAACGCACTTCCCTATCTCAATGTAACGTAGTGTAACGCTGCCTCAGACCCCCTCCCTCCCCCTTTAGCGTTACGCAAATTTATGGATGGCCCCTTATTTATTTCGGACTTGTGCACAGTTTCGATATAGTAACCACCCGTTACCTCCAATTAGCTTGGTCACGTTCGTAATCTTAAGGAGAATAATGATTTCGTGATCTTGAACTAAAATTAGCATTTACTGCTTTAAGTAATACAAACAAAAGCAAATCATTATCATTTACTTTGGATCTGATTAATTCACACACATTGACTAATTCACACACATTTTTTTTATTTCGCTACCCCTCGAAGTAGGAGTGGGTCCACGTCACCCCCCCCCCGTCTTCGGTCGACCTGGCGCGCGTCACGGCTTCTCCAACTCAGCAGTCTCGCTTGCGGGCAACGGCCACTAGTTTCGCCGTTTCTTACCATTGCGGCGCTCTCTCTTGGCATTCATATAACTTTGGCGCGTCCGCACACGGTGCGTGGTTGCTTGGGACGTATGGCGGAGTTACCATACGTCACAATATTGATAAGTGATTGTGATTACCTTTACGTTCACGGCCATTGTGAATAGTACTCCTCATTCTGGCTAGTGGATGATTATTTTGTCAGGTAAAAAGATTGAGCATCGCCGAAGACCGTTTCGTTCTGGGGAATGTTTTCTTATTAATTTGGTCTACAAGTTTTACTGAAAGGTTTTTTCCGCCAGCCACATGAGCGGAGAGCCAGCTGATAAAGCCTTGAAAGTATCAGTTCAGCGAGGGAAGCTGGAGATTTGGAAGCTTTCATGAGTGACTTAGTTTGTTCCCACATCGTCACAAATATAAAATTGATACAAATCATGTAGAAAAGCATGTGAGAGTATTAATATGAAATTTGTTATATAATTCAAAGTGATACCAAACACGTGAAAGATAAACTGGCAACTCACAATTGTCTATTAACAAAGACCCCGAGCTATTCCACTTCAACATTCCATTTCTTTAAGCTTCGGAAGGAAGCTAGCTACATAAATACATTGGTTTCAAGCAAACATTCCCCAGTTGTCGAAGTCATAAATAATAGGAGTACTATACCCCCAGCACACGATAGGCAACGTTTATGAAAGAATGCGGAATAATTGAATTTTATTTAAATACTTCAATTATTATTTTGAAGGAATTCTTTTAATTTACTTTTTGCTTCATGTCGTTTACTCAGCCATTGCTCTCTTTTAACATTTCATTATTATTTCCGAGTTCATACAACAACGGTACACATACAACAACGAACAAATACAGTAGTTTCATTTGTTATAAAACATTCCCATCATTTTACGAGAGTCTTTTCTTAAGTAACCATTCTATTGTTTTGTTTACCAAGAAGAAAGATATTTATTTCGAACCAGAATCAAATTGATGACGTAGGTCATTTTAAGAAAGATTTATGAACAAATGTGTAAGCCTTCCCAGGTGGTTTGTGGGAAGGGACTTGAATTTACGAAAAGGCAAATGCTCTGAAAGAATACGTCGTTCTATTTATTTATTTATTTATTTATTTTTAATGCACTCATCTGCTTTCTATTGTTGCCGTCGGGCGTTGTCAATCGGCGCTTGCAACAATACTTTGCGCTTGTCCCACGGTTACGGTATACTAACAACATACTTCGTTAAAAAAGGCGTTCATTTAAAAATAGTCGCTGTGTTTGGAAACAACATACTTTTAATACACTTTGTTTATTTCGATAAGGGAGCATATAAATAATTCGGAGAGTGTACCATTGCAATGTTTATATCCTCTTATCTATTACAATGCACATTCTCTTGAGCCCCGGAATACCTACCCACACTCCTTTACAAAGTGTAGTTGAATTCAGAATAAATTATAACAATGGCGTTTGTTGACAACATCTGATAAAAGAAATATTCCTTCCAGTGTAACAGAAACTATTTTGTATCGAAAAATGAGTTATAGATTTGATATAATAGTCCTGCTGACAAAATAACCCATCCTCACTCCTCTCGCATCTAGAGAAATGACGGCTCAAGAAAACGTGAGTGCGAATACATTAATCCCTCGACATCCGCGGATTCGCTATTCGCGAGTTCCGAACATTCGCGATTACAGAAATGCTAACAGTTTTAATATTTGCGACTTCAACATTCGCGAGTGCGTCTTTCAGTCTTACATTTTCTTTTAAGTGAGCACATTTTATTTCGTTTATCATCGTCATTTGAGAACCGAACCGGGAAACTTGACAGACAGCGAAGCTCAAAGTATCACGTTCTGCAAAAATCTCAAATTTGGAATGTCAATTCACATTAATAATAGAAAAACAAAATTGTAAAATTATGTAGTTCAGTTGCGTCAAGTTGGAGGTAAGGGTTTTGGCCATACGAACAGAAAAGTCATTCAGGATCTGTGCATGTCATTGCAATGATTTCACTGAAGAGTAGCTTCGAGAAATAATCAGCAAAGAAAACTACTTCGAACGTAATAATGAACTAACGGAAACGAAACTACGTTCTGGAGAGAAATAGCAACTCTTCCACATGTAGATATTAGAATGAGTAGTGTGATGAAACAAAAAGTAACCAAATCCTATATGCAATCACTTTCAACTTTGAAATTAGTTTCAAATATTGTTTTATTTCTTCTCTTTGGAATATTAATAGTGAATTTTGTTTGTACTAGTGTCTATTCAATTCTACTGAAACTTTTTTATCATTTCTTCTTTCTTTTTTGAAGTTTTTCGATATCCAGGAACCTAACACAAGTTTTTTCATTAAAAGAGAAACTTAACATTCGCGGATTTGACATTCGCGATGCTTTTCAGGAACCCAACCCTCGCGAATGCTACGGGATTACTGTAATACGTCGAAGCGCGACTGAGCGTGTTGCGTGTGGCGGGCCGGGTTGCAGCATCCGCGCGTCGCGGCCGGCGGACGGCGCGTACGGGGCGCTGCTGGCCAACGGCTCGTGGAGCGGCGCCGTGGGGATGCTGCACGGCGGGCGGGCGGACGCCCTCATCAACACGGCCGCGCTCACCGCCGCCCGCCGCCCCATCATCAGCATCTCGCAGCCGCTCTTCCTCTCGCGGTAAGTCGCCCCCCCCCTCGCCTCGCCCTACCGGGAGAGATGACTCGGTGCATCGACTGATGTCACTGCAGTCCCTCTGACCGGGAGGTCCTAGGTTCGAGTCCCGGCGGCGCGGCAGGATTTTCGACACTAGCTTGTCAGCTAGGTCGAATTCAGTCGCTGCCTGGAGGAGAATTCTAGCGGCCGGCTGCTCCGATCTGTAGTTTTCCGTGGTTTCTGCAATCAACACCAGGCGAGTGCCAAGGCAGTACCCTAATAAACGGACCACATGGCGCGCCCGATCTTTCTTTCCTCTTCTTTATCCTATACTCACCCCTTACACCCACTTACACTAACATGCACCACAATATCACACACGCCGGGAGACCAGTCTGGAGCTTAGGGCTCGTCCCGGCTGGGGCGGTGCCCCGCTGGTGGGAGATATCTCTCGTGGTTCTTTCGTGAATATTCAACGTTAACACTTAAAGTATTATGAAGCAAATATAAAATTCGAATGTTCATGGAGGTAGTTGGGATTCACATAGTTGATAAAATAAAAATATGTCATTGTTAAGAAGGGAAATCATTTGGTGTACTGTAACTAATTTGCAATGAATTATTCGTACTCCAGAGCACCGACGTTCATTGCTTTATTTGTGTGTGTGTGTGTTTGAACCACTAGAATGATTGCTCTGAAATTCTTCATTAATGCCGTTGAGCAATCTAAAAACCATAGATAAATACCATAGTCCAAAATAATACTGCAAATTAAGTAACGCCCTAAATTTTTTTCACTAGAAAACACTCAACTTACTATGCATAAAAGCCACAACATTGGTGCGGTCGGGGCTGGCGGTGCAAACGAAATGGACAGAGCGGGCAGAGAACACAGTTGGGCGGAGTTCGTGTGGCAGACAGCGAGCGGCGCGGTGATTCACTACGAGGGAACGCCGAGAAATCAGCTCATTCTTGATAAATGCTAATCTAAATTCTTGAGTCATGACTTGGAAGATATTCCGTGCAGAATCTGTATCATCAAGAAAATGTTTAAACTTTCTACTACAGATGAGTTATTCTAAGAAGGAACCAATTTGACAGGTCGGGAAACAAATTAACATCATGCAGAGCTATGACATTGCAAGAGATAGTGGTGAAGCCATTTACAAATGAGCTATGTGTAACGAACACACTGATGATATGACTGCATGGACGTAAATTGCAGTTACATCCTCAGCAATGGCCAAGCAGTGGCTGTCAAACCGGTCTCTTCTTATATTAATCTCTCACTGAGAGAAATGTTGTAATAGAATGTACAAAATATGTTTAGTAAACGATTGTATAGTAAATACAATTAGTTTTGAAGTAATATTCTCTAAACATGAAGTGCGAGAATTCAACGCTGTATTTAGTCTTATACGCTATATAAATGGCGTGTTTAGTATTTTAGTGGTTTTCAATAATTATGTTATATTCTCTAAACTAATTATAGAAATATCGTCGATAGCCTAAAGCCTGCAGCCTGCGTCCGTAACTGCTCTGCTAGGCTATGGTCTGTCAGAGAAGCGAGGTTAAGTAAGTGCAAGTCCACGGGGCCGTAGGATGGGTGACCGCTGCGGAACCCCAGTTCCTACCTGCTTGGAGGGACAGAAAGAAAGTATTCCCTTTCACATTTCGTTTAGTTATTTTCACTGCACTGTTTAGTAAATATTACTCGATGTATTAGTCAACGCAACGATTCGTTTAGTTTTCTCCACTAGATGTCATTCGTCATGGGGTACGACCTGTTTAGTGAACATTAATATATGTGCATTAGTGTGTTTAACAGCAGTTTCGTGAACTTGACTAAGCACTTTGTTCTACCAAAATCTATTATACGGGTCATTCCATATTAAATCAACACAGTCATTTTACATCACCATCTCAGATTCAAATGAAATTTGACATATAGGTAGTATGCATGGAGAATACGAAAACTACAAATTTTGAGTAAAATATTTCCACCCGTTTCTGAAATACAGCCATGTAAAATTTTGCAAACTTGGCTTCCCGAAAATGTTTAAATTGATGTAGAACCTCTAAAAATCTAAAATAGTGAGGTAAAATTTTAATTAAAACTGTGTTGATTTAATATGGAATGACCCATACCGTTTAGTTGAATTTATTACGTAATTAATTGTATGAATTAAACATTTCTCTCCGTGCTCTGCAGTAGCCTATCGTAAGTAAATCGTTCTGTTGCTTCGCGTGCACAGGACGTGGATGATGGTGCGGCCGCTGTCGCGCGGGGCGGACGCGGAGGTGGGGCTGGTCGACTGGCACGCCTACCTGTCGCCCTTCTCGCCCGCGCTGTGGGCGGGGTCGGCGGCGGGCGCCGTGCTGCTGGCGGCGACGTTGGCGGCGCTGGCGGCGGCGCGCGCCTTGGCCGCCCCCGGCCTGCCACCCGCCGCCAACGAGTTCCCGCCGCTCGACGCCGCCCTCGCCATCTACGCCACCTTCACCTCGCAAGGTACGCCCCTCCTCTCCCCTGCTCTCTTCTGCTCGCCATGACCCCATGGGAGAAGTCCCCTGCCACGATGAGGACTCTTGCACGGTGTGGACGTTCACACTGGCGTTTCATTCTATGCCACCTTAATCTCGCAAGGTACACCACTCTCTTCACCTCTCCTTCCTTGATTCTCCTCTGCTCGCCCTGATCTTCCTTTCCACGATAAGAACTCTTGCACGGCATGTACGTTCACATTGGCGTTTCATTCTACGCCACCTTCACCTCTCAAGGTACGCCTCTCCTCTCCCCTGTTCTCCTGCCTCTCCTTTACCCTCCTCTGCTCGCCCTAATCCCACGGGAGAAGTCCCCTTCCATGATAAGGACTCTTGCACGGCGTGGATGTTCACATTGGCGTTCCATTCTATGCCACCTTCATCGCTCAAGGTACGCCACTCCCCTCCACTTCTCTATTCTTCTCTGCTCGCCGTGACCCCACGGGATAACTCCCTTCAATAATGACTCTTGCACGGCGTGGACGTTCACATTGATGTTTCATTCTACACCTCCTTCACCTCGCCAAGTACGACGCTCCCTTCCCCTTCTCTGCTAGTGAAGACACCGTGAAATAATATTCTTGCACGATAGCATCTTAACTATCGCTTAAACGAGTGAATGTTAAACAACGAGTTAGTATATACTACATAGAGTGGCTGACTCTATGGTTTCAGTGCTCTTCGTGGGCGCTCGCAGAACTAGAGACCACCCAGTTTGTTTTGGTTTTTGCAGCCAAGACATGCGAGTCGTGGCCTGGAGGCGGCGTATAGAGCTGTTGTTACACTGAATCGACGGCTTGTTTGTATCAGATCTTATTTCTGTATTGCTGTATTTTTCGTTCGACTACATTTCAATTATATATCACTGTATTTAAATATGATTGTGTTTAGTTCTTCGTTTCGTTGTGTTATTGACAATTATTAATGACAACCGTCATTTTTGTTGGATATTGTTTATATTTGACGCCTTACATTCGATCGGTTTCTTTGCTTCGTATTGCAATAATATTCAATTTCAGGCTTATACTAACTAGCTTATACTAACTTTCAAGAGCTTCCACTCTTATGACAATAATCGATGCAGGAAGCAACATGTTTCTAAAGTTTCTAAATTTGTTCTCCTTACTTAATGTGATTTTGTTTCTAAATGATGGGTGTTTAGTCGTGAGAACGCAGAGTAAGAGGATTTATATTACTCGCGGCCCGCAGCCACCCGGCCTTAGCCAGCGCCAAACGGTATTCTAGAATACTCTGTTTCTCCTGAGGGCGCTGTTTTGACTGCAAAAAATGTTGCTTCAATTTACTGCAAAGATGGACGCGCTTCAGCCACTCCATATAGTATATTCTAACTTGTTGATGTTAACATTATCGTTCCATCCCCTGCCTCCACCTCTATCTCGCAAGACACGCCCCGCCCTTCCCTCCGTTTCCTGGTGTGTGGGAGCGTGTCGTGTACGGGCGTGCGCACGGTGTGCAGGGGTAGGGTTACTAGATGTCCGTATTTAGCAGGACACGTCCGTATATTTAGCGATTGTCCTGGCGTTCGTACTTATTTTCCAGAATCAGCCAATTGTACGTATTTTGGTGTTACAAATAGCGATCGTCTTTTGAATCACAGTAAACTAATATTTTTTCTTAAGTTACATTTCTTACTTTCTTTACTGCAATGTTTTTGATATTAAGTTAGTGTACCATGTGTCAACGTTGCATCGTGGTTCTTAGCATGTTTAAAATTGTCAGTTTCTATTTGTTTGAGCTTTGTATCACACCCCTTATCTATTAAGCCATGAGCGACCCTTCTAAGAGAATTGTAGGTTTCACAGCCTGGTAGAAATAAACAGGAAGAAACAAGCCATCACTTCCACGCACGATTTGAGCAAAAGTGTGTCAATTTCAGCATTAGTTTATGCATTACGTATCAAAACAGTGATTGGTGTTCCCTGTGTGGTATAATGAAAAAAAAGGTGTACGTATACAGCTGAATTCGAGGCGAAATACAAAACCGTCAAAAAGAGTAGCATTGCTGAGGAAGCAGTGCTTACTTTGCAAATTATAAACGTACGTATCTGTTAAGCCGTTTTAGTAAGTCCTGCTTTTGTCCTGCTTTTTAAACTCCATTGTCCTTTTTTACGCCCATTCTCATCTGGTTCACCCCTACGCAGGTGTGAGCCCGGAGGCGGCAGCGTGGCCGGCGCGCGGGGCGCTGGCGGCGGCGGGCGCGGGGGCGGTGCCGCTAGCGGCCGCCTACGCCGCGCACCTGGTGGCGGCGCTGTGCGTGCCGCCGCCGCCCGCGCTGCCCTTCACCTCGGCCCAGGGGCTGCTGGAGCTCGCGCCGCCCTACGAGGCCGGCGCCCTGCGCGGCAGCACCTACGTCTCACTCATGGAGGTAACACTGTTATGAAAGAGTTACTCCAAGAAGGAACCAATATCCGGAGTCGATGGTGTGACGGTTAGCGTATCGGACTGTTATACCCATGTTCCCGGGTTCAAACACGATCCAAGTCATGGATTTTTAAGGGCGAAAAAATCCTTCCTACGCCTTCCTTCGGAGGGGAAGTAAAGCCAGTTGTCCCACGTTAGTAGATTTACTGCATGTAAAAGATCCTCAAGCCTAATGAATCCTCTGAGCCAAATTCAAATCGCCCAAGAAATACCTTCTTTCTCCGCTAGTTGGTGAAAGGACCGCAGCAAAATTTGCGAGGTCAGACGGAAGAGCAGGCCTCATGGCCTGAGTCTCGCCACGTAAAATAAAGCATCAATACAATTCAGTTACACAGGTCGGGAAGCAAATGAACGCCAGTTAGGGCGATAGCATTGATAAAACCAATTACGAATGAGCTAACTGTAAACGAACACATTGACGAAATAAGAGCATGGGCATAACCTGCAGTTACATTGTCAGCAGAAGCCAAGCACGAGCTGTCAAAGTGGTCCCTTCTTATAAACATCTCTCTACATCTTCTTGTTTGACCGGACGACACCGCGTTCTAACCACGTTCGCATCCCCCGGACAGCGAAGTATTTGTATACACTGAACTCCGGCTGCGATAGCCTACGCCTTCAACACGTTTCTAAACATTTATATCAATATTTCGTGATTTATGTTAATAGTTTCTTATCTTTTTAAAAAATTCCCAAAATGTCAAAACGTCCAAATGAATTGCTGAAAAAGCATGAAGGTGTCTGTGTTTAGAAAGGCCGGAAACATTTAACATTAATAATATAAATAATTTATTTCTGTAGGTTAATTTCTGTAGAGGAACTGGCTTAGCGGCCAAAGGGAATCCTCTGTCTTGGATTTTTTTTCAGCAATTATTCCTAATATTTTTAAATGTTCCAATTGTTCTGTGATCCTCAACCGATATTAACCAAATTTCAAAGCGCATTTCTTCATACCACTGTCGCTCTTTGACTCCAGTATCGTCCATCGTTTGCTCCCTTCCATCTGGTGCTTGATTACCACGCGGGTCACATCGGTCCGCACATTTATAGGTCGTCCCGTGCGTTGCTGGTCACAAATTGCTACGAGTCCTCGCTGAAACTCTCCTGTTTACCTTGCGACTGTCCGGTATGGAAGGGCATTATTCCCAACAATTTCGATCAATTTCCTGTGACATCCCAGGGCATTTCTTCCACGGAGAACGGCTGTCCAGATGTAGAAGCGTTGCTAGAAATGTTTGTATTCATATCGCACGGCGCTCTGTGCTGTTGCTGTGAACACAAACTATTACTGCATTTCTTTCACGCAACAAATAAAATTATGTTTGTATTTGGCATTTTGGATCGACTCTCCGACTTTGCGTGCTAGCTAAAGATGTCCTCCACGCATGGCTTAATTTAATTCACATGCTTGGCATATGGCTTCTAAAACCGAAACGATTTTAAAGGAAAGCTACAATTCTATTTTTGCCTCGACTGAGAATGGAACCCGGGGTCACATCACTGGAAGCTAGTAGGCCTCCTATGAGCCATCCTAGAGGCTTTTAAAATTATGTGATCCGATAAAATTTTTGTTGCCATGATTTTTCCCCAGCCCTCATTTACTCCACAAAAATCTTAGCAAAAACACATACTGCACCTTTATTCATACCACCCCATACGTGTAAGACGTAACCGTGCTCAAAGAACATCAACAGTCAGTCACCTTTACCGAACACGTGGTATCACTTTGAACGAAGGAGAAGAAGATACCTTCTCGTTGTCAGCGGATGCGGATGCGTCATAGTTGTCAATCTAAATGTTTGCCGTTGCTTAGTAGAGTTTTCCTCTTCTACATGACTTAGGAACATACAGCTTGATATTTCTCATGCTACGTCTTAGAAATGCAGAATTTTGTCGTTGAGTGAGTAGTGTCTGCGGTCGCGTCCACTGCTAGTAGTCAATTATTCCTGCAAGTGTAGTGCATGTTATATTCTGACAGGTGACGGTATTTATCCTGCTGGAACGCCAACCTAGACGACGACTAGCAAGGTCTCCCCCAGTGCGACACCGCCCCAGCCGAGATAAGCTCTAAGATACTGACTGGCTTCCAGAAATATGTGGTGATGTAATTGTGTAATTGTACTTATGTATGTGAAAATGGAGAGGAGTTGGCACGGATGTGAAAGGAAATATTAGTGTGTGTCCCATGGCCCGTTCGTTAAGACGATGCTCCGACATTCGGCTGGTATGGTTCAGAGAAACCACAGAAAACTGCAGATCACAACAGCCTACTGTTGGAATTCTCCTCTAGGTATTGGTTGAATTCGACCCAGCTACGCCGTTAGTGTCAAAATCCGCCACCGTCGGGTGCTCGAACTCTCTGAAACATGCGTCCAGAATCCACGGTTGTGGGTTCTTGATACTAAAAAATTGATACGTGTCTGTCGGTCCGATCACCCTTCCGTCCGTCCGTATCTGGTCATCACTAATGGATAAATTGTTCAAACTATTTTCTACCCAACTGATATTCCTCCCATTGATCTGGCCGAACTCAGGCTCTACGCATTTGAAAAGGATATATTGATTTTGGGTGTACTTTACATAAGGCATCAATGTTTTCTAAATGATCTCAAAAATGGATCCATTTTTTATTATTTTGTTACTTCGGTTAGGGCCGAAGGACGCTTAAAAATTGCGCAGATCTTCTTTTCGTTAAATTGACTGAATTTAATTTTTTTAAATTTTAAATAATGGAGAACGTATGTGCTGCTGTTGCATCACTATTTTATATTTTTGACAGACGCCGCCTTTTATACTTATAATCGTTATGTTTAGGAAAGTTATTAAAGTTTTTTAATTGAATGTATAGCGTAGTTTCTTTCACTTACGACTGAGTTCTCCATAGCATTGGCTCTGACTGCAGACATTCCGACTAGCTAGGTGGAATTCAGCTGCTGACAGGAGGAGAATTTTAACGACCGGCTACTCTGGACGGTAGTTTTCCGTGATTTCTCCGATCAACACCAGGCGAATGACGGAGCAATGCCCTAACAATAGGGCCACGGACCGCGCGCAATCTTTACTTCCTCTTTCTTGACTTATCCTCTCCCCTTATACACACACAGTCCATAATTTCATGGACTACATTACTACACATTTTGCAACACCAGCCAGTAGCCTAGAGCTTGTCCTGACTGGAGCGATGTTCTGCTTGGGGGAGATGTCTGGAGAGGAAATGCCCCGCAAGCTGACGCGACGTACAGATCGATGTTGAAGTCACTATCCAGTTGGGAAGGCGTCACCACCAACTCCCGGGAACAAATCACATTTAGGTATTTATGCAGTAGGGCAGCTCCGTGTTAAATGCCATAAGATTTGTTGGTCAGCGACTCTAGCGATCCGCGCGGCGATCACGGAATACTACGCCGTCCTACTAAGGGTATCTAGGAGGTAACAGCATTTCTATTAGGAGGTAAAACCAAATATCCGTCTTTCTTTTTTTTTACGTCTATTAGACAAGTAAAAAACAACATAACTCAGAGTTCTTTCCTGTATTATTGCTGCATTTAATTACAGAACAGTATGCTCCTTTCGATACATCCATTACTATTAATGTGTTAACTGGAAAAGTATAAGGATTTAGTTCGTGCATATCAAATATGTTCCTATACTTTTTAATGTAAGGTTAAAACAGTTCTATTTAATTTTACGTGTTATTTAACGACATGCTTCTGAAATCCTAGGAATATAAGAGGTCAAGTTATAATACGAATTATCTTTTACGTTTTTAACCAGCTCTTATAAAAATAATTTAACAAACAAATCCGTACAGTTCAATAGCAGCTATCTGTAGTTTTACTTGATCTCCACCAGGAGTGCTAGCTGCATGCGCGTGCAGCCCTAACTAGCCAAAACACGGGATGAGCTGCGCTACAGTATAAATACTTTCACTCCTCTAAAGGGGACTAAAGACCACATTGTGCCCAGGTCGGCGCCGGATTTCACCATCCAGTGGGAGAAGATCACAGGCACTTCCAGAGATAAAACATCTACGGAACTAATGACCTTAGCAGTTGACCGCCCGGAATCCCTAATCAACCAAGCAACGAAGCCTTCCTGTGGCCCCCGTGGGCGTGTGCCCGCAGAGGTCGGCGGACGCGGCGCTGCGCGAGGTGTGGCGGCGGCTGGTGGCGCCGCGCGCGCACGCGCTGCCCACGTCCTACGTGCAGGGGCTGCGGCGCGCCTGCGCCGGCGCCTACGCCTTCGTGGCGGCCGACGTGACGGCGCTGCCGGCGCTGCCCGCGCTGCCCTGTGCGCTGCGCCCGGTGCCGCTGCCGCCGCACGCCTTCCCGCTGCTGCCCGCCGGCTGGCTGCTGCGCCCGCGCGCGCCGCTCAACCCGCTCCTCGCCGCCGGGTCAGTCGACACTTTGCTTACTTGTTTAGCAGTGCACCCGGCAATGCTTCGAACATTCATAAGAGTCAACCACACAGGATCAAACTAGGTATTAATTGTAAAAACTTGGCTGTCGAGACGCCGAGACCTAGCCATAAAGGTCATAAAACTTGGTTCTTTAGCAGTGGACCCGGCAATGTTTTGCTAATGGAGAGTCTTACCTCATCACTGGGGGGGGGGTGATGACCTAAAAAATTGACAAAAATTATCAATCAAATGATCTTAAAATGTTTTTAAAATGACCTAAAACCAAAGGAAAATGACGTAAAAAATGTTATCAAAACCAGTTTGGGTGAACAACTCAAGCTCGATACGTTACTGATGTAATTGAGGCTTCAATTCGTTCAAGTGCACTCAGCTTGGAAAATTTTAGTTTGGACTGTTTTTTACCACGAAATCTCTGTCTTAAGTTATTCCGAAATCGTACGAACCGACAATGGCGCTGATAGGCGTCACAGGAACCTTAGATCACATACAGTGGCTGGCATTTCAATTTCTGAACAAAGGAAGGCTGAGCACTATTAGGCTACTTAAGAATTTTATGGAAAATGTTTGTTGCATCTCGTAAATATTATTTCAAGCAGGTTCAATTAAAATTATATTAAAATCGCTTTAATCAGCGAAAAGTGCACTAAGTATGACAGGAAAAGGTAAACAATTACTTAATCCTCGAAATTGGTGAAAAATGCAAAAAATGACATAAAATATATCGTTTCCTTTTGTCATAACATAAAAGTAATTTATATACGAAAAGGAAATGTTCTAAACTCAAAAGGAGAAAATGACATTTCATTAAAGTCCTCCCTTACACACCCCATACTACTGATCACGTGATTGTTAATCACGTTTTACGCTACGCTGTGCAAAACCCTAATAGATGTAATAATTTCTCGCAAGTATGGGTTGATTCTATGTCCTGGTTTGTACTTGGTTGTCAAGTGTCCTATCGTTTAAACGTTCTTTCTCAAATTTGGTCATGCCTTCGCTATGACTATGATCTACTATCTTGGAGAAATATAATTTACTTGTCCGAGATTCAAGTATTCAGAGTATTCCAGTTCCGGCCGATCACAATCGTAGGGTCAGAATACTTGCCCTTAATCCTTGACTGTGCGGCGGGTTGCGTACAGTTCAGGAGTGCTTTGAGTCGTCATAAACGAATAATTCATCAAGAACGCCTGCATTTGATCCAAACCACTCTTTTAACATTCCCATTACTAATAAGAACAAAGTGGGAAAATTTCAATTAAATCAGTCGAATATTTTTTGCGTCTATGTGTGACACGCATACGCATAATCTCTTTTATTTATAAATAGACTAGCTGGTACCCGGCGCGTTGCTGCCCCAGAAGAAATATTCCTCTCCCCCTCTCTTTTCATCTCTCTTTTTCCTCCTCTCTCCCTCCCCTTCTGTCTTTTTCCTCCTCTCTCATTTCCCCCACTCTCTTTTCCCCTTATGTGTCTCTTTTCTCCCTTTCCGTGTCTCTTCTTTCCCTCTGTCTCTTCACCCTCACTCGCTGACACTCTCTTTTCCCGGTCTCTCAGTTACCTCTCTATTTCCGCCTTTCTCCATTTTCCCCTCTCTATTTTCCTTCTGTTTCACTATTTTCCCTCTTTCTCTATTTCCTTGTCTCTCTATTTTCCCTCTAGCCGGTAACCGGCACGTTGCTGCCGCAGAAGAAATAATTGAGGAAATATTCCTCTCCTCCACTCTTTCCCCTCTCTCTATTTTCTCCTCTCTTGTTTCCCCTCTTTTTCCTCCTCTCTCATTTCTCTCTCTCTCTCTCTCTCTCTCTCTCTCTCTTCCATCAGTCTGTCTTTTTCCATCTGTGTCTCCTTTCTCCCTCTGTGTCTCTTTTCTCCCTCTCTGTGTCTCTTTTCCCCCACTCTCTGACTCTTTTCCCGCTTTCTCATTTCCCTCTCTCTCTATTTCCTTCTCTCTCCATTTCTCCCTCTATTTCCCTCCTCTCTTTTCTCTCTTTCTCTATTCCCCCTCTATATTTACCCTCTCCATTTTTTCCTCTCTCTTCCCCTCTCTGTTTTGCCCTCTCTCTTTGTCCGTGTCTCTCTTTCCCTTTCCTCTCATCAACTTGCGCCGCCTGCTCCTTGTGTTCTCCTCGATCTCGCCCCACGGCACCGCTCAGCAACAATGCAGCTCATGTGAATGGGGAATTGCGCTTAACTGAAACGCCATCATGTGCTCTAGCGCCATGGTTTAATTAACCCGACTTTGTTTTGTTAACTTAGATTCTGCACGTCTTTGAATAGGTAGGGTAACATTGAGAAGCGCCGGACCAGCAAAAATGTAACAAAATGTTCAAAAACATCTCATTCTTTAGAATACGGTGTGGGAGGCCTTTGGCCTCAAAATTTTAGTTTTTAAGGCCCTATAACGCTTTGTTTAGGAGTTATTTAATGATATAGATCAGGCGCGGCTCGTCATTAAAGGCTGCATGGCGAAGCCTCTCCTAGAGAAACGCTGTCCAAAAGAAATTTAAAAATATTTACAAATGTATTTATTAATTAATAATGAAATTCTGAGTTGTATTGTGTTACAATCATATCAAAATTTTTCTTTATCGGTTCGTTAACGGCCGTCTGTAACGCATTTAAAGCTGTTGACAGGGAGGAGAGAAGCGTTAGGCTCCCACTTTATTCTCCCATAAGGCCTGTACAAAACGAGGAGGCGTGACGTCATGCATTCACTGCGGACGCTTACCAGTGGACGAAGGCTGCAGCGAGACAGCCTTCGGTGGAGCCTAGGGTCTGAAGAACGGCGGGCTCACCAGATAGCATTACTGTGCAGCTCCGCGAGTAGCATTGCGCTTCAACTAGTTTTCCCAGTATGCGGTAGGAGCGCTATACTCGGGTTTTTCTTTCTTTGCGCATGAGGTCTTGTCTTCTGGGGCTCGGCAAAATCGTTGTGAAACAGAACTCACGAGTACTTGTGACTACTAGCACTAGTAACTTGTAACCTTTGTGAAACGGGCTCCAGGATCTCACGGTATTTCGCGTCGTTCTCAATTGTCTGTATCAAACTTATTAATAGAAATACAATGCAGGCAATGCAATGCACTGTAATGTAATGCACTGCAATGCATTTGCAGCCTTCCCCATTTATAAAACCACGAGCCGCGACTGATGTAGCGGGCTACGTTTGCATAAATATCGAGTTTTTTATTCATCAGCGCCATGAAGTGCCATTTTTTTGATATTTTATTAGTTATTTTGTTATTTTGTTATTATTAGTTATTATTATTAGTTATTATTATTATTAGTTATTGTTATTATTATTATTATTTTATATTATTAGTTATTGTTATTATTATTAGTTATTATTATATTATTAGTTATTTTTATTAGTTATTTTGTTATTCGGGACGGAGATGAATTCAACAAAACAGAAATAATTAAAATTGGTTCAGTCGTTCTTGAGTTATAAGTGGTGTAACTAACACAACTCTGTTTTATATATATAGAAGACATACTTTTCTGGAGTTTAATATTAAGTAACCTTACGATTATCAGCTGAAGCTCCCTGCTCTCAATTAATACCCCTGCCTTTTATGACACCTTAGAGTCCCTTGACTCTAGCCTCCACTTCCTTTCTCCGCAATGTCTCATAAGCCCATGGCGGCGCTTCAACCCTTCTACAGGTACGAAGGTACGCAGAGGTGACAAAAGTAACGGGATAGCAATATGCAGATGGCAGTAGTATCGCGTACAAAAGGTACAAAATGACAGTGCATGGGCAGAGCTTTCATTTGTACTCAAGTGTTTCATATGAAAAGATTTCCGCCGCGATTGTGACCGCACGACGGGAATTAACAGACTTTGGACAGAATGGAATGATAGTTGGAGCTAGACACATGGGACATTCCATTTCGTAAATTGTTAGGAAATTCATTTTTCGGAGATCCAGTGTCAAGAGTGTGCCGAGAATACCTAATTTCGGGCATAACCTCTCCCCATGAACAACGCAGAGGCCGACGGTCTTCACTTAATCACCGTGA
Organism: Acheta domesticus; assembly: GCA_031308135.1. Classification (NCBI taxonomy): domain Eukaryota; kingdom Metazoa; phylum Arthropoda; class Insecta; order Orthoptera; family Gryllidae; genus Acheta; species Acheta domesticus. The sequence goes on from JAHLJT010008756.1 coordinate 100,053,566, forward strand.
GCAGAGATGTTTGCATAGTTGTGTTTGCTAACCGACAAGTATCCGTCAGGACAGTGCAACGATATTTGGCGTTAACCTTTCATTGGTATCGCGGTCTGACATATCGCGCCGGCAACTTGGCACTTGTGCAACAATCACTGATTGTTGTGTCTACACGTCCAGCGGCTAAGTACCTTCCTTCTTAGTGTAGATCTATCTCTGAACAAAGTTAGAGCTTCACTAGTGGTTTCCTTTTAGAGTTATGTAATATTTTTGTGCTGTGCGATATGTGATACCGCCGATACCAATAGCATTAAGTATTTTTTTTTCGCCTAGTGATACCAAAACTACGAGATAACAAGGAATGATAGAGATCATGTTCACGATTCTGAAACCTAACAGGAGCAAGAGAATGAACATGAAAATAGTTCAAATACTACCAGCCATGAACGCATTTATTACGAGAAAAAAATGCTTCAAGTGGTGTGCCTACCCACCATTGATTATTTGGTGTTTCTGGCCGCATCAACAACTGCATTTTGTCCCGTAAGTTTAGTGAATTATTTCCCCGTATTGTGCCGATGATCTTCCACCGCTGGGCAATAAGATTCGACGTCGACCTACACGTCGGCTAGGAGTTTCCCCTACTATCATTGCCATTTATCTCCCACTAGCGGAGTCCTGCCCGACATTGCTGTAGTGTGGTGTATGTAAGTGTAAGTGTGTGTAAGTAAGAGGTGAAGGTAGGTCAAGGAAGGGGAAGGAAAGATCGTGTGCGGTCCGTGGCGCGTTTGTTAGGGTACTGCACCGGCATTAGCTTAGCATTCATTGAAGAAACCAGGGAAAACTACCCCTCAGAGCAGCCGATCGCAAGAATTCTCCTCCAGAAAGAGGCTAAATTCGTCCTAGCTATCTAGCTAGTGCCGAAAATCCTGCCACCGTCAGGACTCGAACCCTAGAAGGGGGCACTGCAGTTCAGAGGTAGTGCAGTAACCTCAATTGAAGCCCTGTGCCACCTTAGCCGGTCGTCAGGTCGTCATGTTCCTCTACACAAGATTGTTTTAGAGTCAACCATACAGGATCAAATTAGGTATTAATTGTAAAAACTTGGCTCTCCGGGAAACGCCGAGACCTAGGCATAAAGGCCAAAGTTTCAGCCGATATACAGCGACCTCCCTCAGGGTGGAATGTGGGGAGGTAGAATGCACGGGTTCTGTCTACTATGTCTCTCGCTCCGGTGCGCAGTCCATCTCCGTGCATTTTACCCCCAGAAAGGTTGCAGGAGGGTGATCGAAGCGTTGGCATATGTGCATAGGGTGTGGGATCTCTCGCATAGCCAAGCAAGTACACACGATTTACAATTTTGCCAAGTAGACACGATTTGCATATTGGAGGAGCCTGACGATGTTTTTGTTGGATGTTGGCATCTATGCCTAGGATTCGGCGTCTCACGGACAGTCAATTACGTAGATATTGACTTCTGCGGCAGAATCCTACGCTTTGCTACGAGGTGCTTCTTGATATGAGATTATCAGGAGTTATTGAATATGATCACTCTTTGCCGAACAATATACGGTGAGAAATTTCATATAACGGAGTTACCCATGCAAAATCTGTGTATGGCGGATTGTTGAAATAAACAGCATCAGGACGTGTCCCGCCGGACATTTGTGATTAAGGAGTTGCCTACCAATCAGGGGCTTGTGTACGGCAATAGAACTCCAGACGAACACACCTTGTTTCCCGCAAGCCTTAGAAACTACCCATTACAGTCTTATTCCTGTTTAATACCTGCTATTCGCCGTCTTCGTAACGTACTTCACCTACCCTAGCTATTTCGTGTTCGCTAATGTATTTCATCCGGCTCGAGCTTGAAGAAGGGATGCTGCGAAGCTTTTTCTAGTTCAATGAGGCCCTATTTTAAGTGGCAAGGCCCGGGCCTTCCGGCCTGCTCATCCGCCTGACCAAGCAAATTCCGCTACGATCCTTTCGCCATCTACCAGCGAAATAAGGTATCGGGCGACAAAACTGGCGACGGGAATTTAACCCAGAGGCATCTTTTAAGCATGAGAATCTTTTTCATGCAGTAAATCTATAACTCGGGAAAATCAGCTTAATTTCACCTCCGAAGGTATAAGGAGGACTTTTTGGCCCTTAAAAATCCACGGCTACTTCGTACTTTTTCAATATTTGTTGAAATAATTATATTTATTCAGTCTCATAACAAAACATTACAATATTGACAATGTCAATTAAAAATGTAAATCAACCAAAAAGTTATGATGGGTAATTGTTATAATAAATTGAAATATTTTTCTTTAATGGTATATTCATTAAATTTGTTGGAAAATATTCAAATATTGATATATAGCATATTCTAGGATACAATTAAATTGGCGTAATAGACTCGACGACCTTGTATCATCCACGACAGTGTGTTCACGGCTTGTCATAAATATTCGCGCATACGCATCCTTCCTTCATCCAATAATTGGCTCCAAACTTATGGTTAGGGACAGTCCGCATCGCCAACTAATTCTGGTTCAATTCTGGTTACAGGGGGGGGTGAGAACAGTGTCGGATCTAGAGGAGGCATGGGAGCCGTGCTCCCCCTAGAAGAAAAGCCTGTAGTTTTCGTTCTTTTATTAGGCAAAATTGATGTAAATACTCATGTTAGAATTATGTAATTTTTTAACAAAAAATATTGTATACACAGGCATATACCCTACAACTTAATAATACGTATTAACGTATTATTTGTTTACAAAAATATGATCCCCCCCTAATGATGGTCTGGATCCGCCCCTGGGTGAGGGGATATTCACAAAACTGCAAATGTGCGTGACGTAATGTGTGGTCGGCTCCCAGGCTGCAGCGGCTGCGGGAGAGCGGGGTGCTGCGCCTGCACTACCGGCGCGTGTGGCCGCGCCCGCCGGCCGCGCCCGCCGACGACGCCAGCCCGCGGCCCGTGATGCTAGCGGACGTGGCGGCGCCGCTGGCGCTGTTCGCGGCCGCGCTCGCGCTCGCGGCCGCCGCCGGCGCCGTCGAAGTGGCCGCCCACCGCCTCCGCCCACGCCCGCACCCGAGCCCTCGCCTCGTCCACGCCCGCTGGCGCGACTGAGCGCCTGTGGTGACTCACGAGCGGGATACAAGGACCAACGAGCTAGAAGTGGCTGAAGCGTCGCTGAAGTGGCTACGTAAGGTCCGATTAAATTAAGAAGGTGATTGACAGTTCTGTGTGACGTCAGGACGCCTCTCCCGTTTCCATGGCAGCTGCCAACCAGAGAGACAAAATGTGACGTGTCAGGTCGCTCAGTTGCCACTGCCGAACACGGGGAACATTTGAGCATCGCAAGCGACTTCCCTGCCACCACGCAGCCCGCGTTTCTGCCTGTGCTGCGCGCCCAATGTGTACTGTGTTGTGATGAGTTGCGTTGAGGTTAGGCTTTTGTCGTATTTTTTAAACTTTTACACGTATTTTTTGAAGTGTTTGTTTTCGTGTCCCGGTAACACGTGCTCAGTGGTTTGCGACCTGGCAACGTCGCTCCCCTCCACTCACAAATGTCAATCACCTTCTTAATTTAATCGGACCTTAGTGGCTGAAGCGCCTCCATCTTTGCAGCAAACTGAAGCAGCTTTACAGTCAAAGCAGCGCCCTCTAGAGAAACAGGGTATTGCAGTATACCATTTCGCGCTTGTTAAGACTGGGTGGGTGAGGGCCGCGTATAATAACGAAATCACCATGTGTATGGAGAACAATTTGAGAAACTTAAACGCACGTTATTTCCCGCATCGGTTATTGTCATAAGAATAGAAGCTGTTGAAATGTTATTGTAGATAACACGGCACCTGGAAGTGAATGTTACAGCAATAAGAAAATAAACAGATCACAAATAAGGCTGCAAACTTGAAAAATTATTTATTTGTGGTTTGATGACTTCTATTTTCACCATTACATGCGGAGCATACTGAAGGCATTGTGAATATTATTATTCTAACTACTAATATAATTAAAATACAGATGTACGAAACTACAATAGAGAAAGAAGATCTATTACAAACAACCCGACAATTCAGTACGAAGTTCTACACGCCACCATCAGGCACATGTTTTGACTGAACAAAACACGGCGGCCAGCCGCCATATATGGTGCAGCCCCGGTCCCTAGTTCGGCGAGCGTCCCCCAAGAGCGCTGAAACCATACGGTCAGTCACTCTATGTATGTTCTAGCTCGTTGACAAAGACTATACTTCGATTTAAACGCAGGGTTTGTTGACATAAATCCACTGTTACGGTATCATTCAATCGGGAGCTTGGATGACACCCACAGTAGTGACGTTTAAGCTTCCGATTGGGTGACACCATGACAGCTGATCAAACGTCGACAGATTGTAAATAAATCGAAGTGTACCGAAATGATCTGTCACGGAGGGCGAATTTTCGCATGGACCGTGTCGGCATCAGAGGGCGGGTTTTCATGGCACTGGATCAAACTTTCCTTTATTTAACCAATAAATGATACAAATATTTATTTTTATTGATATATCAAGAATCTCATCACTTTTATGAGAATAATGTCGTTATTGAGCATAAAGTTATAAAGTACCTATTCTTTTGATTTAAGTATGTTTTATAGGTCACTATACAAGGAATAAGGAATAGGTTGCCGGTTTAAGGAATCTATCATAAACGCGTATCTTCTCGTTTTTAAAGTGTCAGAAATCAGCCCCCTAGTCATCAAGCTAAAATACAAACCTTCATTCAAACGTAAGCTAACAGTGAAGCGAAACACTTCAATGATAATGGGTAATATAAACGTAAATTTTTTTATACATAATAAACATAAAAATCAATGAATTTTCACAGAAATATTGTCTCTAAATGGGTAGTATTTCAATTCTAAAATTAATTGTAATCGAAAAATCTCCCTGATCTCTTTAAAAGTTCATCCTCACAGAGAAGTCATAAGTAATTTGTTCCAAAAGTTGTTTATTGACTTCATGGAGTGGCGAATCAAGGAAGTATTTCAGGAGGGAGTTATCAGTGCCGACCACCCTATAAATCCAATCAAGAAGCTAGTGGTGCTACAGAATGGCACAATCCTCATCCTTTTTTTGTCTAGATAGCTTTTCAGTAATGCCTCATCTTCTTACCAGCTGCATTTTTTTTCACCGTTTCTCAATTTTTCGGTCTCTTAATAGTAGAATTGATATATCGCTTTAAAAATATTAGATACGAGTAAAAGGTGGTCCTATATTAAATTTTCATTGAAAAATTAGGAGCCATTCTTGAGAAAATATATTTTGATCGTTTCTGAATATGCGCAATTTTGAGCTCATTTTAGCAGAAAATTTAGTTTTCGAGAAGTCATTGGAAATGATCTGAAGCATTTGTACTCACAAATGCAATTATGTAGAAAAACGTCGCTAAGGTAAATACTAACTACTTGAGAGATACGACACAAGTGGTGGTAAAGAATGGCAAAGACGTCCTTGTACTAGTTTCCTAAGCTATTTAGTCTGGACTAGCTTCCACCCTCTTCACAGCTACTATCTACCGGGGCTTAAAATACTTTCCTTTTTTTTAAATTTTTACTTCCTTCATACTTTAATTGAAATACGGGTTAAAATTATAATTCAAGGCTCAAAACCGTTTCTACATGCACACTTTCAATGAAAAATATGCAGACATCGTTTTAAAAATCATCTTTATGCGGTTCTGGAAATGCGCAATTTTGAGCTCATTTTCACAAAAAACTTTTGAGTTTCGAGAAACTTCTTATGAAATCACTAGAAGCACTCGTACGCACAAATGCTTCTAATGACTTAAAACGCCCGTGATTTAAAACGCCCATGATGTAGAAATTAACGACTTGAGTATTGTATAAAAAAATCATTAGTTTAATATTTGAAACAAAAGAATTCATCAAAATGGCGTTTTTTTCGTTATTTAAGGTCGCATCAACTTCTAGGTCATTAGCTGTTTTTTTATTTTATCATGATGGTATCCATGAGGATGAAACGATATGATGATGATAGGGGGTGAAAGGACAAACACATACAACCATGCCCGAAGCGGGACTCGAGCCCGCGACCTCTCGGTCCGAGATCGCTACAGCACAACTGCTTTAGCGATCTCGGCCACGAGGCCGGCTTTTTTTATGGCCGGCCCGGGAATCGAACCCGGACCTCCCGATTGCGAATCGGGCGCGCTACGCACTGAGCCATTTCGCTCGGTTTACGTCCTACATTTAGCACTATCCTTACAAAAGGTAAAAAATATGGAAGCAGTTTTTGAGAAAATATTGTTTTCAATATTTTTAATATTGCCCACATTTCACTCAAAATTGAGCAAAAACTTCTATTTTTAAAAAATGTAGATGACATTAATTAAAAACGAATCGTGGAGAACAAATTTCATTTGAAGAAATCCGTATCTTCAATATTGCAATTGAAGGAAAACGCCGAAAAAAAAACAACTTTTGCAATTTTTGAAATTTTGGAGATGACAGTGAAAACTGGACATTTGCCACCTTCGTAAGTGTATTCCACTCTATAATTACAAGAAATCTAAAGAAAAAATATGACCAGCACAAATCACAAAAACCCTAAGAATTTCCATCCGCGTTTTGACAACGCGTCAAACGAAACGCGGAAAATTTAATTTGTTCAATTTTCCAAAATACAGAGAGCGCGCCGAGAATGGGTCCATCACTTTCTTTACCATTATTTCCTATATGCGCGAAAAAAAAATAAGAGAAAATTTGGAACCGTAAATAACTGTTTAAAATTTAAAAACTGACTGACGCAAAAACAAATAGTATTTTCGAAAAACTGAACATTTCAAAATCTGTTTCTGATGAACACATTTCATTCAGGAAAAAAAAAGATTTTGTCGATGACTTACGTGTTTACGTCATTTAGTCTTTAGCGTTGTTCACTGACGGACGCACATGTTTTGTCGTCAATCGATTTTTTGGTATCAAGGACTCACAAAATATGGATTCTGACTACACAACCAGAGGACGTAATCTTCTCTACATACTAATAAAAGTGACTTCAACAACATGTAATAGACATCGATTCCGCAAAAAGGAGTGTATGAGTAGATACGAAATATTTACAGGCTCTTCTTCTGGATCTGACGCAGTGTCCTTGCAAAGTTTTGTAAAGATTAATACAACAAATGCGGCAAATAAATAATTTACATTATATGCTGGTAGATTCACCACGCTCATTAATCTTAGCATGTCGCTAAGAAACATATTCCTAATGGCATTTTCCGCCACAGGCCAGCAGCGGTGCGGTAGAACAAGTCCTTCTATATAGGACTATAGAAATGTCCACAATGACGTCAGAACGTTTGGCGGCAAAGCAGTTGGGTAAAATGGACTAACGCTGATCTTATCTTTGATTATATAACTATATATAACCTTCGATTATGTAGTTTCTCTAGTTCGTAATATATATATATATATATATATATATATATATATATATAGAGAGAGAGAGAGAGAGAGAGAGAGAGAGAGACACATACAGGCTGAGTCACGTAACTTTAGCACTTCCTATAACGTTTGAACGGTTTGCAGAAGATATTGCAATGCAGTTTTCACGGAAGTGCATGAGGAAATGGGGCTAATTGAAATCTGTATTCATTTCTATTTTATGACTTGTATTTCACGAGATATTTTAGGTAACTTTGTTTTTTCAAATAGAACTATAAATTTTTCCAGCTTACCATGATGAGCGTAAAAAGACGAATCCAATGATATATATAAATTGTCATATGTTAGATAAGCATTTTTTGAGTAATTTTGTTTTTTTTTTGCGACTAGTGTTTAACTATTTTTTAAAACCTAGTAACTTCCAAACGCGCGTGCTGTCTCTGCAACTATCTTCAATACAGCCTCATAGTGAATAAAGAAATCAGTCACAGAAGTGCGGCTCAAATGAGGCTTGCTATCAGTGATGGCGCGCAGCGCAATTTTGGGCGATTGCAATGAAATAGTTCAATTGTGCGAAGTAAAGTTCTTAAAACAGAGATTTAAAGTTTTAATCTTCTCTAAATTAAAAGTATTTTACATAAGAAGTTACGGAGCTATGGCCAATTGAAAAGTGTCTTTTTATATCGTTTCAAACGTAAAACTGACCATATTCGGACTAATGTGGCCCACTTGAGTCAAATAAGTACTGTTTGGTAATCATAAAATTGTTGTGAAATAATATGGGCACCACGTCAGCCAAAAATAGGTTAATAAAAACCATTAAAAATTTATTCGTTATTTTCTAAAAAGTAGCGAAAATGCCGAAAAAATGTGGTGTTTATGGCACCCCAGAACTAATTTTAAAAACGGTTTTATTGGTGCCAATATTATTCTTGCATCAAAAACTAACTTTTTTCGCTAAGGCTCTACAAATATCTTGAATTCAGCTTAATAATGAATAAAGAAATCATATAGAGCAGTGCGGAAGAAATGTGGGTCGTAAATAGCGATAGCGCGCGGCGAAGTTTTAGCCCATTGAAGTGAAATAGTTAAATTGTGTGAAGCAAAGTTCTTAAAGTAGAGATTTTAAGCTCTAATCTTATCTAAATTAAAATTATTTTGGACAAACATTTCCGGAGCTGTGGACAATTTAAATGTGTCTATGTCTATGGTTTTAACGTAAAAGTGGCCATATTCGAGCTAATATGGGACACTAAGTCAGATAAGTATTAGTTGATCACAAAATTGTTGCGGGGTAACGTGGGCACCGCCTCAGCCCAAAATCCGTTGATAAAAATCAGGTTAAATAACATTTATTCGTCATTTTCTAAAAAGTAGCGAAAAACTGACTGTTTGGAGTATACATTCAAAATATTCGTTAAACCCTAGTCACAAAAATCAAAATTACTAAAAAAATGCCAATCTAACATATGACAATATGTATGTCATTCGATTCGTCTTTTTACGCTCGTCATAGTGGACTGAAAAAATATGTATAGTTCCATTTGAAAAAACAAAGTTACCTCAAAAATCTCGTAAAATACAAGTGATTATATAGAAATTAATGCACGTATCAATTAGCCCCTTTCCCTCATGCACTTCCGTGAAAACTGCATTGCAATAACTTCAACCGTTCCAGAAGGTGCTTAAGTTACGTGACTCACCCTGTATATATATTTATATTGTAACGGTACGACCCGACGCGTACGATGATAGGAATATTATTTAATTTCTTATAAATTTCGAGTCGATCGGGCGTGTAACGAGAATTGGGAGCGGCTCTGCTCGCGTTCCGGCGAGCCAGGCACTCACAAAGAGAGGGGCGGTTGGGGTTTATGACCGGCTTTCCTTCGGCGGCCCCGCCGTCCGGACTGCGCGACCGCCACGACCCAAGCAGGGGGAGGAGAAGGGCAGGCTTTGTCTGTTTGGCGGCGCTATCAACAAAGCACCGACCAGGAGACAAACACCCACTCCATGTTTACAACTAAATGGACTCTTCACACGTGCCGCTCTTGGGAACTAGGCCAGAACGAATTTTCGCGGACCGCGGAGCAAAAACCGACACTCGCCGGCCGAACGAACTCCGAATTCAACGGAAATTTTTCGTCTGCGAGAAGACTAGACATTGGTCGAGGGGGTTCGCCCCGCCACTCCGCCGAAATTCAAGTTCCGTCAATCAGAGCAAACAAAAGAAGTAATGGGAGGGGTATCAGAGCTCTCGTCAGGACGGGAGAACTTCGCGGGAGACACTTCTAGTAAAACTTCGTGAGAGAGACTGCTATCCGAGTTACAAGAGAATCAATACTTCGAGTAGGACTTCGCGAAAGACTCTACTTCTAGTAAAACTGCGCGAGAACCGACACTTCCTTTCGAAGTTCGAGAGGAGAGATTGCTCTCAGGTTCTCATGAGGAACTTACACTCGCCTAGTTAGCGGGAAATAATCAGATGGGGACGTAAATGCAAGTTTTCCCACATCAGTCGTTGCGTGGACCGAGTCTCCAAATCGTGGCGTAAGCCCTAGCCGAACTTGACCTGCTACCAGTGCAAATGATAGGTCATAATCGTGATTGCACGCCATACGCGTTTGCGTCACTCGCATGAACTGTTCGCGAGTCGCAAATTCGGAGAGGAAGGGAGCGCGCCGCTGCTGTCGCTCATGATGTCATCCCTGGATGCCTGGAAGGTGATGATCGCTGGGTAACGGCCTGGCGGCGGAAACCGACCGAGCGGCTGAGAGAGCGGTCGACCTTGGACACAGCGGGGGGCGAGGTGCTGTCTCCCCCTCCGTCTGCTCGAAGCCGACGCCAGCTGAGGAGCATTCCTCTCGAAAACATCAGACATGGTAATGTCGTAATTGTAACCGCAATAATGCGGAAGGACTACAATCATCAAAGGGAGGAGTTCATACGCCATCAGCGTAGTCTTGAATAATCATCAGCGGCCTAAATTTAAAATTGCAGTGTATCATTTTGATTAATTATGCCAGCCATTAATTGTCAATTAAATTTGATTGAGCCGCAAGGTATTATTTCTATGTAATTCAATGTAAAATTATCCATCACTTCATCTTTTTAGTAGATTAAATTGTTCTTGTAAAATTTTGTTATGTGTTATGTTTTTGTTATGAAAAACCTGTCCCCGATCCGAAGAGCCAAAGCAGAGAGGGGGAGGTTGATTACAATATATATATATATATATATATATATATATATATATATATATATATATATATATAAAAAATATACTCTTCTCCTTTATGCGCAGTCGCGCATAGGCAGACGCGCAGACGAATGCTTGAAAACGAGCTTTTGTAAATCTCAGGGGAGCAGGATCTTACAAGTGACAAGGGCTGACCAAATTAACACACAAATAATAAATCAAAACACATGAATTTAATAAAAATCCAAAATCAAACAAAAAAATTATTACAAATTATAATGTTGTTGAAACACTCAAAATACTTGTCCGTCTTTGGCGGATTAGGAACTGAATTTACTTAAATTGCAAAATAGCATTTGCCTGAACCTTATTCTGACTTGTGCACAGTCTGCTATACCTTTCAACTACTTTATACAACATTTACTTTAAATCCTTTCATACAACAATAAACATGACCCTTTTAAAACATTACAAGACATAATCCCTTATAATTACAAATGTCTTTCTCTTTCTCAGATCTTTGATCGTTAAGGCAATTGAATTTTACTAGTGTTTTCTGTTCATAGTCTGGCAAGGCACAAATTCTCTCTAATTATTCGGCTGGTACACAAACGGCGTTCTGAGCGCGCCGCACGAAATCCGTAACCTACGCCAACCTTGGCCTTCCCTTCCGTTCGGCGGTTACCTGACCCTGGCAGTTGCAACGTTGCGGCAGCGAAGCGATCTTAGCCGCGGGCGGCGGCGTTCACAGGCGTGGATTACACGCGGCGGGGAGCCGGCTCTCGTCAGCGCGTCGCACGTAATTCGCCGACCTCTTCGTCTCTTCTTCTCGTTCCGGAACACGCAGCTCGTCCCGTCCAGGTCCGTCTTGTCCCGTCTCGTCCAGATCCGTCCTGCCCTCGTTGGTAGGCTTCCGTGCGTAAACAATGCACGTCGCAATTTATAGCAATGCGAATAAAAAGTTATTTTGCGTACAGTGCAGCTACGTATAAGCAGTAAAGAGTTTAGTCCTTCTGCTGCACGTATTAGATTGCAGTGATTGCAATCTCACGCCACTCAACTTCACTTCCGAATTCACAGCGTTTCACTATCAATTTCTGCTGGAAACGTTCTAATTATTCAACTTTTGATAACTTTCGTGGCCTATTTCCGACACAGTCTCCCGGAATGCATTAGAACTATTCCGACGTATTCTAGCTAACACAGCATCTACTGTGAAAACTCCTAAGAAACTGTAGATGTCGAGAGAGTAGCTGGATGAATAATAACCAAGTGCGAAGTGGCAAGCGACAAGAGAGCTTTTCTCTGGCTGTCGGCGGTATTTATCAGCACCTCTCCTCAAATGTAGGGGAGAGTTCCTTCGCTCCCTCCCCTAGGGGGCAGTTGCGCGCGTCGCAACCCCTTTCGTGCGGCCGGCCGGAGGTTTTCACGGGCTGCCGCCAGGTCGCGCTCCTGCGACTATCGCCGTGCTTACTTAAGGAACATACTGTTCCCTAGCGTCGCGTAAGTTGCGTGGGCGTGCGTGAGACTTTGAATTTCTATCAAATGTCTATATGTCTATATATATATATATATATATATATATATATATATATATATATATATTCCATTCTGGGCCTCAAGAAAATGTGCGCAGATAATCTCTTCCCTCATACGTCATATACAGTTTTTACTGTTTTTTTGACCAAATAAATAAATAAAATAAATAAACGCTGTACAATACACTCATTGGCGATAGATAAACTTCCCGAAGTTTGCTGTGACATTTTTTGAAAATATTTTACGAACTTGACAATGGTTAACTTTGACACTATCACATACTTAATATGTTGCAATTTTAACACTTAAAACACGCTTAATATAATCTATTATGTATGTGTACAATCACTACTAAACGTGTATGTCTTGCACAAACGCGCACATCTAATTTACTCTTTCCGTTTACTGCCCACTACTGCTCACTACACTATTTCCAAACTGCTCCGAATGTGTCAAGAAACCACTCGGGAAATCGACAACTTGAGCCCTTGTTGGCTCGTATCTTGCTAGTAGGAGGGGGAAGTGAATCATGCAACGAACGCACGCTGTGCGGATGCCACTGGGTCCCAGCGGTTTCTTCAACGTTGCCTCCTCTTAAGACGACTGGTGCGCGAACGACCGAGATATTTAATACACATCTCAACAAAACAGATTACACAGAATGTGGAAAAATGTATGTCACTGAAAAAGAATGTGGCCTGTAATTATTTTCAATATAATTTATCTTGACATATTTTTGTTCTCGTAATTTTCTCGGGCTACCGCCGGTATCCCCCGTAGCAGTATACGCCACTGCGGAAAAGTGTTGGGTGGCAACCTCTGCTATGCGAGTAAGCTTTTCCTAGCAAGTTTTTGGCTGTTTTAGGCGGTTGTCGAGGTGTGTGTTTCATGACATATTTGTTATTTATATTTTTTGTATTCTTTCGGTTTGTTTAGAATCTGGCGTCTTGTTCACAAATTTCATTTAAAGAAGCACTATTCTATCAGACAAACATCAAGTCACTATAGAGTGATTTTTATAACTCTGCCCCTCAAGCCCCTATGGGCCCGAGGGAATAGCACACTGCATTTCGTGTCTTTCTCGGTCGTGCCAGACGTCGCACGATCGCAAGCACTACTTGATACGGTCGCTATCATGCGATATTTAGCGGCGGCACGGCTGAGAAACACCCGAAATATCGTGACATATTCCATAGTGAAGACGGGCTTCGAGGGGCAAAGTTACAAAAATCGCACTATATCTTCTCATTTTCAAAGTACATATTATCATGTTCTAAGCGATGATGCTAAGGTGTTCATTTGTGATCAAATGTATGTATGAAACATTTGGATACACCAGTTTCCAGTTTCCATCCGATATGGAAAGTGCCAACGAATTTCGGGCCTCCGTACTATTCGAGTAGAAGAGTCTCCTTCCGCATATTTTTATAAACTGTGGGCTTTTTAAACATTTTTTTTAGAAAATTGTATCAATTGTAATTAAACATTGAGAGAAATATTACTTACATTAAACTTTAATAATTGTTCGGGAAAATCCCGAAAATCATAAACATCCCCAAAATTATCGTAAATTTTCACGGACCGGAGGAACTTTCTACTAAGAACTAAGTTAACCACAATTTAAAAACATTTAACGTATTAATTTTACAAAGTATTAATTATAAAAATATATGGTTATTTAACAATATAAATAAATATTAGACATTTTACCATGTTTTTAAAAAATGTTTGCGGTTTCCTGTGCTGAAATCAAATTTTGATGGTTGATTTTTTTTATAACTGGAAATAAACATCTCACTTTTCTCGCTTCAAACTAAAAATCCACTTTTAACCTGAGGATAGTTTTACTTTCCTGATTTCTAGGAACGGTAGGGAATCTAAAAAAAGCTTACTCTGTCTCTCCCGCTCCCTTTTCCTTCAGTCCAATACCTCACACAACTTGGTTATCGTGAAAATGTAACATTATTTAAGAAAAAAAATTGGCCATTTTTTTCGCGCAGCATTACATAAGTTTCCCTATACTACGTATAACACTCCGTGTATACGTACGTATATGGGAAAGTAAAAAGTTACGTGCTCTGGACATCTCTATAGTGCAGGGCCAGTATTTATCCACTGCAGGGCTTTCCAACTGGCGGCCCACCGGATCTTTTTGGGTGGCTCGCGACTGCTTTGAAAAATTGTACTATACCAACCAAACGCAATACAATTGCACAATTCATTTTTATTTAGTGATATATTAATTTTCTCGTATTCACATTAATTATGAAGTACGTTGAATAAAAGTATAAAATATATATTTGTTTCAGTATAATCTCAGTAGTTAGTGTAAACACCATTTTAAATTACGGTGCTGTCCGCGGCTTGGCTAGAATTTAATATGGCCTATAAGCCCTTCTAAGTTAGACAGCCCTGCGTTAATGCGTAGAAAGACTTCGATAGAGCCATGTGCCCCATCTCCATGGCAGATGACAATTCTACGTGTTTTTTCAGGCAGAAGGCTTTTGTGTCGTTCATTTTGTTGATTTGTTTCAAATGGCGGAGCAGCACAAGAGTGCGCTTAATTTTTATTTAATTTCCATTCAAACTGAGCTCCACCTGGGCTTCATTGCTGCTGGACGACGGACGTTGCTGTGTGACGCAGGGCGAGGCCGAGGAGAGGACAGGGCGAGAGAGAGAGAGAGAAAGACGAAGAGAGGCAGACAGAGAGACGAAGAGATAGAGGGAGGGAGAGAAAGAGAGAGAGAGACTGAAGATGAAATACTGAGTTTAGTTTACTATATACAGGGACAAGATTTATCCGCTTTTTCGGTACCAGGACCCGGCAATTTTCGAAAATTGCAAATTCAGAATAGAAGAAAGCGAATTTAGATAAAATTAAAACAGTTTTAGCAGAACTAGTTAAATCTTACATCTTTGCTAAGATTTTTTCACAATAACAATAACTTTGATTCTTAGAAAAAGCCATTTTTCTTCTCATAAATTACAGCTGAGATGGAAATTACTTACCACCATTTGATATTGTGAAGAACATCTCAAGAAATGGTTTTCTACAATTTCCTTTCCTTTTGCTATTATGAAAAAGCTAGGAATTGTTTTAAAGAGAAAATGAATTGACTTCGATGACCATCAATCATACACATAATTTTAGGAAGTTTAATATTTGAAATTATCAATTTTGTATGATATTCTTGTTCATTCACAAGTAAAATTCTCATAGACATCATGCTTTTCAGTTCAAGTTGCCAACTACAACAATTATTTGCTGTATATTAATGTAATAAAACATTAAAATTAAACCAAGAAATGAACAGAAAACAGACTCCAGATTTTGTCTGAATTCATAAACGTTTGTATGTGTGTCTCTTTCACAAACATCTTTGAATTACTAGAGTTGTTGCTCTCAAATTTTGCAAGAACACTTAAGAAACATGAGTAAACAAAAGATTGGTGGGGAGGGGAGTAGGAGATCACAATACCAAAATGTTCCCCCAAATTTGGTTACACAAAAAAATTGACTGGAAATTACCTAACTCTCAATGCAACTAGGTGGCACTGCAGCCAGGGAACACAGAGCATGACAGACTGGAACAGTGTACGCAACAGGTGTGGAAGCTATCTGAGCATATGTGGCACACACAACCGAGCATGTCAAGTCACTTAAAAGATGGTTGTGAAAACCAAATACCCAGATAATTCTGAGTAATCAGTTCATTTATATTACTACTGATGTATAAGGCCTGTCCCACTGGTGTAGGGATAGACATTGTCAAACCACACAAAGCTAGAAGAAGCAGGTTCAAAGATCATATGAAATGTGTGTATTTTCACTTTGAAGTAGGGACATGGACAGAAATGGCAGATCATCACATCTCACCCAACCTATCATTTCTTACAATCATATCACATCTCTCATGATTCATACCTACTAGTAGCGACAGGTACAAAATGCTATTGGGTGACAATTAGTGATGCAACATCATTAACAAAACATTGATGTTACCAATTATCGATGTTCAAAATTAAAACACCGATGTTAATACAACATCGCTCAAAAATCTACATTTACATTTTTAAACATTGATGTGATATTTTAAAACTGGTTTAGTAATCTCTAAAATAAAATTTGTCAGCAACAAAATTTAATTTTGCGGTAACCGTGTTTATTAAGTTATAATGAAGATTAAATTGAAAACAAACCAAAAATTATAAAACAAATAAAAATACTCAGCCTTAAAGCCTGAGCACCCGAAATAACTGCAAGAGGTCACAGCTTCTTGAGTTCGCTGAAGAAGGGCAAAGGAAGACGAGGGGACACCGTCGGCCCATGGTGTACACCCCCTCTCTATGTGCAAAACACGAGGAAAGATTTATGAAATACCATGGCATCAGGGTCATCAGGCCTCCTGGAGTTAGCACAGGATCTGGGAGGTTGAAAACTTTTTAACTAGGTTTAACTAGTGCCTGGATACATACAACATACTCAATGAAAAAGTTTTTATGACCTTTTTCCCGGTAACCCCCCTTTTTCAGAACCTACCAACTGGACTATGGGCAGAGACTGTGTCAATACGTAGGTGGCCCCAAGGTTTAGGAGGAGGCCAACAGATAACACCACATCCTATGCATTTGAAGACTGTATTGATAGAGCATTGAATGATTAAGCGGTCGTTCAAATGAATTATTATAAAGAAAAATAGTTTGAAGAAACAATATTTTATACACACTTTTGTGGTGACAAATTTATTTTCCTTTCTTTTTGTTGGTGGTGCCTTGGCACACTGGCACTACCCTACGAGCCACCACTGGTACCTACATTCCATACTTCCACTATTAATGTTAAAGGGCAATTGGAAGGTGTTTGGAATACAATGTAAAATGTATGGATTGTTTGCAGATAATGTATTTAATACAAAATGATTTTACATTTCTATTATATGTTCTCAGCACAAACACACACAACTGCTGGCAGCTCAGTGAAAAATACAACTGGAAAGCGCAATTCACTGATATGTCACACTGATTATCCACTTCACAGTGCAGCATGTTGTGTGTGCTTGATGAGCACTCAAAGAATAATACAAAAGGAAATACAAGTTTGTAATTTAATTCTACAATAAAAATAATTTCATTAAAATCATTTAAATTACTGGAAGTAATACAAAATATTCACCCCTCCTATTCAGTCTACATCACTCACAATTTCCCCGAGTTGCATTCTGAGGTTTCAAGACAAATGTACTTTAAATGCATACCAACCACTCTTACATCACTCAGCATGCCAAATCACAAATTTCAAAAGCAGCAGGTAACCATGATAAGATTCTGATATTAAATATTACATCACCATCACTTGAAAAACAATAAATAAGTGAATGGTAATGAAGATATTAACAATTTCAAAGAAACCATAAAGTATAAAATAAAACAAGTTTTGTTAGGTTTAACAAGAAAGTCACATTTTCCATACATCCAAACTTCAACTTCCAAGTTGCTCCAGACCAACACTGCAGTCTGGATGTGTGCTGCAGTCTTAGCAGAAAATGTCAAAAATCATTCACAAAGGAAGAGTCAATAAACATTTCAAGACTAGTATTACTTTTGGCTTTTAAATTACTACATTTAAAGATAATTTTTCTAAGTATTTCAGAATACGTATGTTTCTAAGAAACATTTCTTAGTCTAGTCTCAATGCAATCATTTTCTGAAGACTTAACAGCAAGAGACAATCTAAACGAAGCTGAGCGAGTATGTTCCCACAGATTAAATACACTTGTTCAATGACCTCTTTTCCTTACTGATTGAAGAGAGCAATTTGAAGAAAGAGGTCAATTACTAAAGTAAGATGAACTATGAATATTCATAACCCAGAGGAACACATAACCACATGAAATTATTTTTTTCTTTCAAGAGACACCTTGAAAATATATCAGTATGCCCAATTAAGTTCATTCAAATTCAGGCATTGATAAAACTGAATAGAACTGGAAACGAAATACTGCCATTTAGGTCAGGAAACGTGAATACCAGAATCCATTCATGGTGTGTTTGTGGAATGTACAAACTATACTGGACTTCCTTATTGTTTTCACCTTTATTAGAGTTAAACTCTGTTGCTGCCACCACTGCCACCTCCACCACGTTTTGCACAAATCCACTTTGGTCCTGTTTATTGATTACCAGAAACCTCCATCAACAATCAGACACAGCTGCCACTAGACCTCATGAAATCTACTCATGGGAAGAGAAACTATTAATGTCCTTGTACAATTGAATAAAATACTTCAAGGTTGAAATATATATGTATGTATAGTGTAATTCTACTAATTTCTGCTAATGACTAGGCTAAAATACAAAGGAAGTTCTACCAACATCACAAGTTGCCATTTCTCTAACACTGAATACTCACAGACACACCAGACATGAGAAAAGGTCTTGCGCTATTCTCATAAAAAAGAGCACACTCAGTGTACACAAAAATGCAAGCATGAAGATAGAATTATAAAAATTCAGGTTACACATGAATCAAATCAGGCCAATGGGAATTCTCCAACTTATCTCTTACGCTGTCGTGCCATCACAATCATTAGATACATATACAATATTGAAATTACATATGGGTTAAAAATACTCTTCACAACAGAACATAAATTAGCTGCCCTATTAACATTGATAACATGAATGATCAAGAAAATGATTTTCCTGGAATGCTAGCCCACCCTAAAATTCATTAAAAGATGAGCTTTTTCTTATGGAACTGCTGATAGGGGAAAAACAGGTTTAATTTGTGCTCTTAGAAACAGGACAGAAACAGTGCACAATAAGAATATAATTATCAGAATAATCAGGAATGCATGAGTCCATTGCCCGATACCCAAGGTTTTCACATTAACTACAAAAATATTGGAGATTAAGTACAACATTGGGCAGAGAAGGCCAGAACACTCCTTTTCATTTTCAATACATGCATATCTGAAAATTCATTCAACTCTTACTCAAATCTCATGGCAGAAATCAAGGCCCAGAGATACTTTCCATGATAGGGAGAACAGGAAGCGCAAAAACAAGTCAACAAATCTCTCCTTGGCGCCATAATATAAATAATTATCTTTGTGCTCACCCACAGTACCTTATCTCTATTCTTCATACACTCTTTATATTGATTCTGTGGGGCTTTGGAATTCACTCAGAGCTTTAATAGGATTCTGCACTTTCTTCTGAGAACCTTTGCGAACCTTGGCCCTCACTTCCTCAGGTTTCTCTGGCCTCACCAATGGCTTCTTCTCGGGAGCCTTCATCTTCCACACAACAATGGGCGACTGCAAGCAAAGCATCAGAAATAATTATCTTCCGAATACATGATGGTGGTAAACTATCTTCAAAAACTAATTACAAAAATTGAAATAACAATAACAACAATAATATAATAATAAATTTAATCGTATGAATCAGTCATCATTGTGAAAATATTTATTTCCACAATTTCCAGAGTTTTATCAACTTGAAATTTCATTTTAAAATCAATTTACACTGGAAAGTATATTTACAATAATACCCAAATTGAGTGTGTTTTAAAAATATATTTTTAGAATACCATCTCAACAAATGTTTGTTCAGGACTCTATGTAGTCATTTTTTAAATTATACCAATTTACAAGATACTTACAGAAACAGTGCCTTGTCGAGGGTATTTTGTGGATGCTACATATGAACATTTGACAGTTAACACTACAGCATTCATCAAGTTCTTTGCTGCTTGAATGAGTGAAGTAGCACTGTCCAACTGTAAAGAGCAAATCAAATTGTAAAGAATGAACATCCTTCAATGGCACATATTCACATCGCAAACAAAAACAAATCACCATAATAATAGAATCTATCTGTCCCCCAAATATTTCCCTGACATAATAGCCTTTATTAGCACTACAGTACCGGCAGTGCATAAGCAAGTTGACAGTTGAAAGCGCTGTTGCCACACATTAGTACGCACATGGCACCACCTACATCACAGATGAATTAAATCTCAAAACATTAACACTAAGTGACAGGCTACAACACATCTTCATATCATGTTCATAACTTTTGCCAAATGAATCTCTTTTGAATCTTATCGCCTCGGCGACTTTGCGTATACCAGATGAGCAACAGCGTTGAACCCTGGCTGTAAGAAAGTAAACAAATCCTCGCAAGCCAATTGCTCCAGAGCAGGTCACATGATGTACCACAGCACATGGCATCAGTTGCTTACATGCTGCCGGTACTGTAGGTCTTCATAGAAAATCTTGGCATTATTCTTACATTTAAGCCCAAAATATTCTTGACATTCACCGATGACAGCGTACACATATCAAGGATAATGTGGATTTAATATCCTACAGAAAACTCTCAGTTCATTGTCCAATTTAAATTCTGAATAACATTTTTCTTATGATTAAATAAAATCCTAATTTATAATCATATAATCCAAAATTAAACAATGTGATTACTTGTCATCACAATCAAAAACATTTCTTATTAATTCTTTTAAATAAACTTACTTTAAACATAGTTAAAAAATTACATCAATGCAAAAAATAGTCTTTGCAAAGTAACATTTAATTTCTTAAGAATACTTCTAGGTTAAAAATGATTGACTCAAGCTTGAGATAGGCTTACTGATAACAATGGCACCATGATCAACCATCTACGAAGCACAAACAAACGATTTATTAAAGTTTTTATTACTGAATGAGTGCTGCTACTCTTTCAAAGACTGACAGTTCTGTAAATTTTCTGAAAGCTTATTAACATGGAATGGGCCTCCACTACATCTTTCTTTTCAGGATCACTTGCCAGAAAAAATGAACCTTTACTTCAAAAGATTATCAAATAATTTGACCTAGAAATTCATCCAGAAAATTTGACAAAAAAGACGTAATTTAGAAAGGATTACTCAACAATAAGCCACTAATAACAGTATTTTAAATGTACTCTCCTATTATTTTAAATGTACCAAATGATATTACGTATGCTATAATGCTATTAAGTATCTTCTAAATGCTATTGCTACATACCCCAGAAACAATAAGCTCTCCACTGATGTTCTGAACATCTGCTTTTACTTTAGAAGTAATGTTCATTTGATGACAATACAGGGCAATTCTCTGCAAATAGGCCAAAAGATCTTTCTTTGTAGAAGATTCTGGACATTGATCAGCAATCTGCCTTGTTAATTTATCAAGTTTTGTTCCAGCTTCAGATATCTTCTTAGCAGCATTAATAACATCCATTGTCGTTTTCAAAGGACCCCGACCTCTAAAAGAAGAAATTTCCATATTAGTTGAATTCATTGGAACATGTTAACTACCACACATTCTTCCATATTAGTTAAATTTTGTAAATTATTATATCCGATAGGTTGTTCCACAGCACATTTACATAAAAATGTATCTCAGTAAATGATATTTACCGAGTAAAGTCTGTCATTTCCATCATTATCATGCACATATGCTTAGCAAGAACAATGATGTCGTTTCCAGTGTCATCCCATTTTGCCACCTCACGGTCAAACTTCAGTTTCTCACTGCGGAAATACTCCACTTGTTGAGCAATTTTCTGCTTATCTTCCTCTGTCATTTTTCTCATAGCCTCCTACAGAAATAAAAGATAATGACACAAAATGCCCCAATAACAGTATTAACAATATATTATTAAGGGATATTATAAAGAGAATATCCCATAAACAAAAAAATACACAAATATTTACAAAATAAATTTAGAACGTTTATATAAAAAAACATTAACACACACACACTAAATACATAGCTATTCAGAATAAATACCTGATAAATGACATAATATGCCAATAAATGACAACAAACTAGGCATTCCATATTGTAAATTGGACATTCTGCTTACCCTTGCTGTAGTAATTCCACTAATATCAGGATATTCATCAACACCGTGTTCTCCAGTGTGTGCACTCGCTGAAACATACAACATTAACTTATTACAACATTTGATAATTTCTTTGTAAATATTATTATAAATACTTAATGATTTTGAATTCAATTTATACCAAATAATTACTTTAAACTTATGAAAAATCAATGGTAACATTCTACAAATTTTCATGATTTCATTACTACAAATTTTTATTCATGACTATGTGAAACAGTATTAATAACTATTTTCCATTGTTTGTGGTTTTAACAATACTTAATATTTATTTTAATAACTAAAGCTACAAATTCATGTTTTCAATTTCTTTTCTTTCTTAATAAAATTTCCTTTTATATATATTACTTGCCCCTCTTTAAATTTATTTGCAATTACATAATTACGTGCTATTTACCACAACCAACTCAAAACAAATATTGTTTATTTTTATTCACCTTAATATAATAGTAAATAATGGTGTTTTAAGCATACAACTAACAAATTTCTGAAGTACATTAAGCATCATATAAGAAATTTGGACAAAATTTTCACCAAACTGGCAAGGTTATACTGAAATAAAATGCATTTCTTTTAAATGCAAAAAAGATATTTATTCCAATTATTGAAGCCGAATGCTTCAGTAAGACAACCGTTACCAGGCTCTGCCCTTATGTCTGTTTTGTGGCCTTACATCTGCTCCTGGTATCGATCGTCTGCTCCTCCGCGGGTTCAAACTCTGTATCAGTGTCGAGCTCTTCAGAACTCTGAAAACATTGGCCACAACACACATCTTACTTCTACGAAAGGATAGTCCCAGCACTACAACATACTTAGTGGTTCAAATAAATAATTCACATCCAATACCCTCTATTAAATTTTTTAACAACTGAAAGGGTACTTTGTTTGTGGGTTTCTTTCATTCTTTCTTTTTTTAAAGAACATGACCAACGAATATTTCACAAATTTTCAACCAAAGACATAAATTCCAGTCCCAAGAATGTACAGATGAACCACTCAGTTTGCTGAAATGCTGTTTTCCAGTGAGCCGTGCTTACATTTGCTCCTGGTCTCTATGGTGTAATGCTCATCAAACTCAACATCCTCAGGGTCCAGTTCCTCATCCGTCTGAAGAGAAAACAAGAGCAGGTTAGTCCCTCCCCACATGCGACAGGTCAACCAGATGCCCAAGGACCCAACCTTGAGCAGCTGGCAAACACGCACTGCCCTTGCCTGAGTAAACTTCACCAATTCATTCACACAATACAAGGGTAAATTGCAAATGCAGAAATTTTGAGAATAATCTTTTTTTTCTCTTAAGAACAAGAAAAGGGTGGTTTTCAGAAGTTGCAAATAGTCTGGTGTATGACCTTCACTGATGCTTTAGAATGGATGTTGCATCATTTATGTGTATAGAATGTTATAGAGATACTATTTTGTGTATCTATTAACAATTATTAAGGGTTATGTAACAAGAGAGAATTTTTTTCGTACTCCAGCACTAAACATTCTTTACCAGAGAATAAACTATTTTATATCAGACAAAAGGAAAATAAATGTTACAAAGGACACAGGCAAGCGCTTTGTTCATTAGTTGTTACAAGAAGCCCAACACCAGTCTACAATATGATTTCAAAATATATCACCTCTCCCTTCTTCAAAAACAAAATACATTCAAAATAATTCATAAAAAGATTGCACTTGGGAACTTTGGTAAGAAGCATTTGCCAGTCAATTCTCCATTAGATTTCCAAGATTCTAATACACTTTGGGAACTTTGGTAAGAAGCATTTGCCAGTCAATTCTCCATTAGATTTCCAAGATTCTAATACACTAATATCACAATTAATGAGGAGCACCTCAATTGTTTTATAAGTTTCTGAAATTTACAAAATGTGAATACAACTGCACTCTTAATTAAAGCTATCAGTAAAGTAGGTTTCAAAGTGTTCTATTATAATGCAGACTATTATAGTATCTTTATTGGCAACAAAAATTAAATCTGATTTAATTGCATCCCTTTCCTTGCATTTGTTTCAATGCTAGGTATTTTTCATCTTCAGAAAAAACAACCTAATTGATTGTGATTACACTGACAACTGACTTCTAAAATTTTCTGACAATAGCTAGATTTTCCTCTCACTACAAGCATGCTTTTAACCCTGGCCAATTCCGTATGTCCCACCACAAAATTATCTAACCAGTCATCCTTCACCTTACACACAGTCAATGCATTTGGAATGAATCTTGGCAAATCACCTTCAATTTTCGAACTGAAAATTAATAAGTAGAATGAAATTTGGAACAGAAGTTTCAATACTGAACTTCAAAATAACAAGAGGTGTTATATTGAAATAACATGAAAATTAAATCAAATCAAAAAAATTAAATCAATTAAATTTTAGTGGAAGAGAACATTTTGATTTATCCTTGAAATAGCACTTTGAAATAAATGAAAATTACCAATTAACTATTGCAAACCATTTACTATTATTGGAATTTTCTCAGAAATACATAACACATGATAAATTTAATTACAAAAACAGTTGGTTTTTTTAACGTAAATCCACATAAATTATCACTAACATAATAAAGATTTTAAATTGAATTCCACATTAAGGAGAATTAAATGTACACTACTAACTCACTTAAAAAGTGTAACTCAATGAGATTTTTCACTATTTCTAAAATACTCTGCCATAAACCACTAGCTGGAATCAATTCTGTGTTAAATGCTACGTATACATACCACATGCCAGTGAAAGCAGTATCTTACCCTATTCATGAGGACAGCACGACGTATTTCACGAACACCATCATACACAAGCCGTGATGCATCTATGAACTCATTTTCATCTACATCCTTAGGGGGATTAGAAGAAAGGGCATCAACAGCTACTTCCACACGCTGTGCAAAGTTGGGCATTACTGTAAAAGGAAATATTTAATAAAATTTTGTCTTAATCACAAATGTACAATAAAAATAATGATAATTCTTAAATGGAAAAACATTTTGAGAAAATACAAGCAAATTTCAATGATTCCCCATGAATTGTAAAAGAAAATGTGAAATGTTGAGAGAATATATATACAAAATAAAATTAGGAACATAAATGATATTTTGTATACTTGTTAGGACACCAATTCCTAATGTTTGGACAAAAAGCCCTTTGCGTTTTGTACAGCATTACAATACATCCTCTCCTGTATTATTTCAGTAGCATAGATGACTTTTGCGGCTCTCACAATCGATCTTTCAATGAAGTCTCTAGCTACTGAAGAGAATTTCACAGACTTGATGAAAAGCACTTTAATTTAAAAAATATGAAAGATTTGTTGGGAAAAAAAGAGAGAAAAAAACAAATTGAAATATTTATGTCAAAGGCAACTAACAACACCTGTGCAACGTAGTTGAAATCTATAGTTATATAACTCCAAAACTAGGAAAGGTAAAAAACCCTGGAAATTTGAAGCCAAAGGCCTCAATGAAATGTTCCCCACACCATAATTTAGAGGATGAGATCTTCTGGGGCATTTTATTACATTTTTGCTGTTTCGGTGCTTCTTGATACTTTGTTGCAGTGCAGTTTTAAACATAACAAAGAGTAGGGTTGTACTTGCTCAATCTTGTATTTTCAACGTGGACTACTTTATGTAGCTTTCTCAAAAGCAAAAAGCTTTTCTAATATTTTTGTGATTACCAAGGAAAGTGAAAAGCAAACCGCCAAGGAAAAGTGTATAGTTTTTTCAAATGTTGTTTTAAGGAAGAGTATTAAGTACTTAAGACATCTGTCTGTAGTACTTAGTGAACCTTTACTGAAAATTTGTTTCAAATATCAATTACATTGTTTTTCATTATTATTTGACATTCTGTAAGTACTTGGAAGAATACAATAGAAGTTACCTTCACTCATTTCATAAACAAGTGAGCATGTTTCTTTAACAACTTTCCCCTTAATATGGAAATGGAAGGATAGGTAAGAGGGAGGGGTTTAACATGTGGCGGGAGTTCTCTCACGGGTACTTTAGTTGTAATTAATACAATAGACAAAGAATCCTGTATGCAATAGAGCCCTCTCATATTTGGAGGATAGGAAAGATTAAGAGGGTGGGTCATTTAGAAGGGGACTCGCAAAGATGAATATTTTGTGTTTTAAGTTACCCTTAGGTAAAAACATTTCAAAAAATTTTAATTGTTCATGAAACTAACATTTCATTGTATCTGTGTCTGAGATTCTACATTTTTCATTTTCTACAAAGATAAAATTGTGGTGCCATAGAATGGCATACTCTTCCTTGCACTAGTTTTCTAATCTCTCTAGTCTAGGCTAGCTTTTTGCTATTCCCCCCCAGCTGCTACCTATTGGCACCAAAACAACATTTTTTCACATTTTCTCAATTTTATGGTCATCTAATAGAATTGAAATATGTCTTTAAGACATATTTCAATTCTACCATTCAGGCATCTTTCAGGCATTAAATAATACAGAAGAATAAAATGTAATCCTGTATGAATATTTTCATTGCAAAATTTGGAGTCATTCTTAAGAAAATGTTGTTTGAGCATTTCTGAAACTGCGCAAGTTGAAGCTCATTTTCAAAGAAGTTTTGAGTCTTTGAGAAACTTCAAAAGAAGTCATTTGAAGTAATTGGGTTCACAAATACATGAACATATAGAAAATGCCCCTAATGCAAATATTGATGTGAGAGATAAATTTTGAAAAAATTACCTTACTGCAGTTCTTGAAAAATCAATGTATGTCATGTAATTTAGAGTACATAGCATTATCCATACAAAAAGTTTAAAGAAAAAATTTGGAGACATTTTTGAGAAAATGTTGTTCTAGCTTTTCCGAAAATGAGCAACTTTAAGCTCATTTTTACTGAAAACTTGAGTTTTCAAGAAATTTCACAAGAACCCATTTGAAGTACACATACTCACAAATTCATACATATATATGTGTAATTTTTAAAACACCTAAAAAATACATCAAAATGGCGTTTATGTGATGTTATTCTCTGCATAAAGCCCTACCCATAAAAAAAGTTTTAACAAAAAATTTGGAGTCATTTTTTTAAAAAATTCTGTTTTTAAAATTGTCTTTATTTCACCCATGATCACTCAAAAACTTGTACTCAAATTTTGAAAAATGTGTATGTCTTCAATTAAAGATGTAATTTTGAAGAAAAGGGTTTATTCAGAGGAAAAATCTCTCTTCAATATTGTAGTGGGACACCAACAAAATTTTGAACTTTTGCAATTTTCAAAAATTCAGCTATTTCAACAAAACTGAGACTTGCACCATTTGTTTACACAAACTATTATTCTATCTGAGGACAAAGTGTTATCAAGAAATTTGGAATCATTTTTGCAAAAAATATGAAAATATTCTAGAGGCTTCATGAAGTGTACCCCCCAAAAATTAAAACATCACTTTCATTAGAAAGTAATGGCTCCTTGAATTATCAAGGAGCCATTACATCAGCCACGTCAATTAGGGAATATCAATTTAGATGAAAATTCTAATTATGGTTTAGCCATTAGTGTTGTTCACATACAGACGAACAGACAGATAAACAGATGGACAGACATTTTGGGGCAAAACCAATTTTTTGGGATCAAAGACCCACAAAACATGGATTCTGGTACACATTTGAGGAAATAATTTACTACATAAAGCAAAGAGAATTATCAAATTTTTGGGTATTAGGGATCAACAATATAAACTTTTCTGCCAAAAAATTGCTGGCTTTCAGCAGCTTTACAAACATTCTCTATACTACATATGTAGTATGCAAGAAAGTTAAAAACTACCCAAACACAAAAATTTCTGAAATTTAATCTTTACAAAACCTCCATTCTATTGCAATTAAAAAGAATGCTAACAAAGCAGCGTCTTACCTTGGTCTCTCAAGACTTTCACTGCCTCTAACACTCGCTCAGTGTATATGCCTGGCTCATAGTTGTCCATCTCAGCTCCCACAACATTGCACACTCTTGATGATCGCCCTCTAATGGCTCCTGCAGTGCGATCCAGTGTATCTGCATCACCTTCTTGGAGGGCCAACACACATTTGTTCACATCTTCTAGTATATGGTTTTCTGTGGAAAATTAACAATGCTAAGTACCTATAATCTCTATAACTACTCATACCCATATATTGTAGGATGTAGCTATTAAATAAAAAGGTCTAGAGTACATTGCGAAAAGAATTCCAAGTCTTATCATGAACAAATGAAGAAAAAGTTTTTTAAATTAGCTTCAACCAGAAAATAAATTTTCCTAAAAGCGTCATAGCTAAATTTTTAGTAAAGGTCCTTTTCATTTTCTATGATACATCACTAACTTGTGGTGTTGTTGTTGTTATTATTGTTATTATAGCTCAGATTTCTAAGCTTTAATACTCATTCCTTTTCACACTTCAAAAGACGTGCAATAAAGTTATTTAAAGAAAAAAAAACACTTTGACAAGCAATTTTAACCTCATTTGAAAATGCTAATAAATGCTTGGTTTCACAGAATTTTACCTTGCTTGCAATTTAAGATTGAATTGAAAAATTTTACTCAACTCTGACATATTTAATGTGCAAATTTCACTTCTAGCTGTCATCACTGATTCCATTACCTTTTTCTTTATCAGCTGATAAAAAGTTTACTTAAATGCGTAAAAGAACAAAGCTTGGATATGAATGCAGAAGGGGAAGTTTCAGCGTGTTCAGAATAGTAAACTTCTGAAGTTGTGAAATTATCTAATGTATAATTGATTTATTTGTGTAACCAATTATTCCAACATTCATTCATGCCACACCAAATTGGGGAACATAGTCAAAAAAGCGTAACAGAGAGTAACAAAGAGTAACATGCAGAAATGATTCACATTTATTTCACAAAAATGACCAAACTTCTGCTGGGCCCATTGTAGTTCCTATTATTTTGTAATTCCACTAATGGGATAATATTTGCAAGAAAATAATTTACTTTCATTATGTTGTAATTCGAGAATACTGCCATTCAAAATGTTCTCTACAAGACATATTACATCCATGTATAATTTGACATTTAATGATAATTTTCACTGCACTTCAGTGACAGGCAAAGAAATGTCATATAGGAAAATATCAAATGACCTTCCTAGTGTGTAGCTACAGTTTTGAAAAAGGTAAGAGTACCATTACAGTTTTTAATGAGATTTTTATGGAACAAATAATTTATACAATATCTGTGAATTTGTTTTCACTTATTTTAAAGCTTGAGTATCCATTTTTGTGCTTATTTTTTTGCCTTTTATTTTATCATTTAAAAGTGCTTATAAAAATTTGAGCTCTAGAAATTTAACTATAAAATGAATTTAAAAAAATAGTTTTAACAACTATTGTTAATTCAAACCAAATATCTATTAATAACTTTATCTCCTTAATACCTACCAGATACAGCAAGGAAGTCATCAATAGTCGTTATGTCATCAACAGCCTCGGTCAAAATGCGGACTTGATTCTCCCAGGCATCACGGAAAACATCCATGTTCTCTTGGGCAACTTTGGAACGAGGTCGAGCAGCCAAGATACGGGCAGCATTGATCACTTGTGGGCACAAGTTCTCTATTTGAGCAGCTGCATATCGAACCATTTTCACACCATCTTCATTTCCCGACATACTACAAGCCAAGTTAGCAACCTGTTCACAAGAAATGGAAATAACACTGTTACAAACAAACTATTCAATACTGACAGTAATGATGTGACAAAAATGTATCCTACAAATATGAGTCAAATTTTTGTTATTCACATAATACATGTTTATCCTGGGAACCTACAAAGCAGCATTTTTGAGTTATGTACAATTGATGCATCAGGAAACAACCCATTGAGCGAGTTGTTTGCATTGCGTTTCACATTTGGACTTGCCCAATTCAAACACACATTTTCAACAAATCCTCAATATTTATAATATCACAATGCTATTCATTACCTCTCTTTCTTTTGACTATTCATCTGTTAAAATTGGTTGGATGTGAAAGCTGCAGAGGACATCTACACCATGAAAATAACATACACAATGATAACACAAGTGCTACAACAGCACATACTTTTTCACATTTAAGTAACGTTCTGTAACTTCTATCCTAGTAACACTTTGAGCCATCCCTAAATAAAACTCCTACCCAAACAAAGCATGAAAGGTTTTGAAAAAGATCTTCAATTTTTTGAAAATTCAATGGTATAATGCAAATGTTTTTCAGCCATTGAATTCAGCTTATTATATTCTTTCCTTAAAAAGATGAAAGTAACCAAAAAATTACTTACTTAGATTTCTGAGTCTGGTGAGTAAGACTTGCCTATTTGGTATTATGCTAGTCAGGCCTACAAAGTGATACAGAGTAATTGTGGAACTTAACAAATTTCTCATGATTTATTTCCAGTATTATTTACTCCAGAACTATTAATATTTCAAAATAATGTTCACAATATGATTGAAAGGTCTAATAGTGAGGAATATAATGCATGAAGAAAACACAACCAACTTCAATAGTGAAACTAGAGGTCAAGTTCAATTTAAAAAAATGAACTTTTGCCATATTTAATTTCCAGAGGACTATGGCATTTTATTAAGCACACCATGCTTAATTCTAGAAACAATTTGAATGATTTTTGAGAAAACTTCAGAAAATGTCCCAGGGGCTTCGGATTAATTACCTTTAAAAATTAAAAAATCGGTTTCAAATTTGAGGGGCTGTGAAATTATCCAGATCGATCAGGGATATCTGCTGTTTTGGTAAACATTATGTGCCCGGTTTATGCAATAGTGCAGGTGGGCAAAAAGACAAATTTTGCAAAAAAGCACTTCGTCAGTATCAAGGACTTCCAAAATGTGTTTTCTTTGACATTACTTATATGAAAAAGTGATATACTACGTACAGAAAAGTTAAATAACCATTTCAAAATACCATCAGGTGTTTTTCTGTCAATATCAACACATTTTTCTGCAGCATTAAATAATAATTAATAAATAATATCCTGATTTCTTACCGAGTTTTAGAGACATTAAAAGGAAAGAGTCAAATGATCATTTATTACTGAGAGAAACAAATACAAATCTAATGAGAATATGGACCTTACCTCCACCAATTTATTAGCATGTTCTGTGAATACCAATGCGTATTCTTCAACTTCCTTCTCATTGCCAGCTTTAGCAGCTTCAATGAGTACCAATAAAGGTACGTTTGTCTCTAAGAAACTGTAAAATAGTAAACATCACAGAGATTATACACACAAGCATATATAATACAATTGCTGAATGTTCATAGAGACTAGTTTTCTAAAAACAAATTTGCAAAATTGAATTTCAAAAAGAGAGCATAAAATGGGCGGTTGCATCTTGTTTATGTTAAGAGTCTGCAGTTTGCAAAGCTAAATTTATTTAATGAAGTAAAAAATTGTATGCTATTAACTATTATAAAGTAATGTGGTAGCACCCTGGTACCCTTATCCGACATACAAAAAAAGGTCTTGAAAAGATTATTGAAAACCCATTTTGTATTCAATTAACGATTTATTCAAATAAAACAAGAATATACCAATCAAGAAGTTTTACATTGAAACGGCTTTAATGGTAAACTTTCCCATAATCCAAAGTGAATACAGAGAGCTTTGGCTGAACAAGAGATGTCCTATTTTACCTCCTTTGCAGGTGAATAAGCAACTAGCAAAAACTAGTTATAGATGTGTTAGTAGAAAGGCTTTTGATGTATTAAGTTCTGATTTGAAAAATTGGGATTCTACCAGTTCTAAATTCAGGAAACTATTGAGATCCCGACTCATTGAACTTGATAATGATGTAATTAAGGCATTTATTCAATTTTCATAAAAATATGTAAACAAATATTTGATAGTTACGAGAGCATTACTCTCTTATATTCTGTATGCCCTGTTTGTTATTTTATTACTATCTTTCTTCTATAAAGATGATGTTTTACTTTATTTGAATGTTACTTAGTTTTGTATGGTTATTTCAGGGTCACACACAGGATCTCTTGTTGTCGCGAATAATCTTTGTGTAATTTTTTGTTATACAAAAATATCTGAGGCAGGGAAAAAGAGGACAGGAAACAATAGTGTGCTGTTCACTACGGGATGAACAATAGATAACAATAACAGAAAGATAGCAGTTTATTTAGCTTACATTTTGGGATAGCAATGTCTTATTAATAATGGTGTAAAAATCAGTTCTCAAAAGTTTGCTTATTGCCAAAAATTATTATATTAAAATGTAATATAATAATATTTAGAATTTTGTCTAAAGGACTCTTGTGAGAGAGCAACAGAAGGGTGTGAAACAAATCAATCAATAATTACAATAAACCGTTGTCCTCAAAATTGGATTAAATATTATTTAATTTCTTTTTGTGGACAGTGAAATAAATGTTGGGCCAAAATCATCAAAGAAAAAGGAACTGACCTAAATTACCAGTGGTCATTCACTCAATGGACATCGATTCACTTAACTACAGTATCTTCTTGTATGCTCGTGCATGAGAAAGAAGCTCAGAAGAGCTGCATAGCAGTTGCATAACTATTTTGGAACTCATTTCTTACACTACATTATTATAGTGGAATGAAGAAAGTCAAAGGATTTGAGGTGTTTTGACTTGGCCTGGGCGATGTAAACGCAAGTCCATCCTGTTCAGCTCAAATTTGTATTAAACTAATTTTAATGCTTATATATCTAAGCAATCTAATTTGTGACAGTAATGTTGTTCTTCTCCATAAGTCATACCAAGTTTTTAATGTTCTTTGACATAATAAATCAAATCTGGTATGGATCCTAACCAAATGAACAATAATGCTATGCTACCAGTTAAATTTAACCAGCCCTTGTCAGACAGTTAACTGCTTCATGTTCTCAGGATCCGATAAAACTTCCAGAAGACCAAAACTTACCATTCTTTAACTACACAAAAATTGATCAATGGAAACAACATTGGACTCTGACAACCATTTCTCAAACCTTTGCTCACCTGTCAGACACATGGTCCACAACAGCCTTCCGTAGCTGCCGGCGCAAGTCACGTGTTTTGCGGCACATATGGTCCAGGGCACGCTCCAATCCTTCACTCTGCTCCTTTGTGCCCATCTGAAAATATTATTATACAAGTGAATTCCTCACATCCAACAAACACCACATGCAACAACACACACTGGCCACTACAGAAACCAGAGTGAACTAGCCACACAGACAGCAAGCCACAGCACATAGTGCAATTACTTCAAAACACTCAATTCAGTGCACTCCATTAATCAGTATTTTACATAGTGCTTCAAAGTCTCTTTGAGAAAAGTCTCATTTTCCACTACACAACACACACCAAAGTAGAAATTTTCAAAACTGAAAATAAAACAAATTCCATGGACTTCATCAAGTAATTTACATTTTCCTCAAAGAGAAACATGTTTGTCACAGTGTTTTTAAAATAATGTTGTTAAGTTATATTGCCTTGAATCATCACAAAGCCATTCACATGGTCATTAATACTGAACCCTCTCAACAAGGTTTGATTATTACAAAATGACCATATCCATTTTGGTTACAAAGTACTATTGTACTGAAAGCATTTTCTCAAGTATGATTTAATAATTTATCATTTCAGCCTGGATGACATTGGATCGAAACATTTTCCATAGCAGAAGATATTCAATACAATGGTAACTTTTATTACAAATTAAGAAAAGAGAGCAATAACTCTGATTACTTCCCATACACATGTACACACGCCAACTCCATGTGCAGCTTGTTGTGTCGCAAATATCTAGAGCAGGGGTCTTCAACCTACTTTTACCTAAAGGGTCACTTTCTTTTGGAAGAGACGCTAGATGGTCACACTGATTTATTAATAGGTTACTTAAGTAACACAAATATATAATTATAATACAAAACCTGTAAGGTTTACTTAACATTACAGGGCCTACATGTAAATGTTTTATATTTTGTCTTCCTCTTTGGAATGTTAATGAATAACACAAAGCACATTAACATTCTTAAATTTAAAGGAAGGCTTGACACTTTGTTTTTGTCACTAAATTGCTTACACAGGTGTTAATGTTGGAAGAAATTCAAAAGCAGTTCTCTAAAAGAGCATCAGAAAGTATGTTCCTTAGTTTTGACTTCACGATATTCATCTTTGAGAAAAGTGGCTCACATAAGTATATGAACCAAAAAGTGATGTGTGTACAGAGTATGTGAAATTGCTGGAAATTTCTTTTTCAATATATTTTGAGGATAACTCCAAAATTTCTACATTCTTAAATTTCTCCTTTAAATTACTGTTATGCTACAATTCAATACATAAAAATAAGTTGAAAATGAATAGACAAAGAATACAATTTTATCTTTTCCTTTACCTGAGAAAAGGGTTGCACTGCAATTAAAAATGAGTATTTATATGGGTGTCATCAAAAATGAAGCTTGGGGCTGCCGGTTAAAGACAGCTGATCTAGAGTACGAATGTAAGTAATGTTCTTTTTGAGAAAAATGTACAAATTATTTTGGTTACAATAATGGGTTATCAGAAAATTCCCTTTTTCAGTTTCCATCATCTCAAACAGACTTTGGTTAGTACAGGAGGAAACTAGGAGAACAGCATCAGTTAGCATAAAACAGGATACACCAATGCTGTTAGAACAAAGCAAGACAGTGGCACCATTTAGCTGGCCTGGCTGAACACACTTGACTACTCTATTAATTGGGACACAAACATGGACAATCTGTGACAGTGACAGGTGGCCATACAGCATCCACAGAAAAAAAGCACTGTACAATGAAGCCTCAGTCCTGAACCTTGTTCACTTCAAAAGTGAACCAAATGCAAACCTCCAAAATGAAGTGATGAAACAATCATAAGAAATGATGGATAACTTAAGTGATTATTAAGTCACTTCCACAAAACTAATGGTTTCAGTTTAAAATACAAAGCATAATATATATTCTTTGAACATAAATCCTTGTAGAAGTCAATAGTTTATGATACAAATACAGCACTTTAATCATTACTCCAATTCATTTTTGCACAAGTGATTAACATCCTTCTCATGGGGCAGAGCACTTAATGAAACAAATAGGGTGCTCAATTACTCAAACTTCTCTTCAATTAATAAGATAATTTTGAAAAATTAAGCAAAATTTTGGTATTTAAAGCTAATTGCAATGAATCTACCTAAAAGTGTTTCTCTGATATTTATTTTAATTTTAAAAAAATGTAGGTTGCTGTTCCAGCTCTCAACAAAGTAATTATTTGCATTATTCATTTCACATACAGGATTCCAAGCTTGTTCCCAACAAAACTAAAAAATGTAAATTTTTATTTCAGACAAAGCATTTGAAAATGAGAACATGTACAAACTCAGTGAAATACAAATAAGCTTTTGTTTATCACAAAGAACAGATAAAATAATTTCTGAGCCAGGAGAGAGGCCAAACTGTAAAGCTCAATTAAGTCAGTGAGTTTTGAAGATTGCTAATCATGCAAGTGGAAATGATATCAAGGAATCTGTGAGACATTTACATTTCTACAAACCTCAGGAACTGTACATGAATATACACAGTGAGAAACATTGCTAAAAAATTTGACAGGTTTAGAACCAGATTTACAAATCAATGTTTCAAACCAATACAGAAGTTGTAATATTTTACACTGATCTCTGAGATATTCTGATTTACTTTCATACACATTATATTTGAACAATGTTGGGTATTTAAAGAAAATTATGTAAAAATAAATAAATTGTATATGCTTTCTAACCTTAAAAAAGCAGAATGACAATAATTAACGTACTATTTACAAGTTTCTCAATTCCAAGAGAACAATAAAATGTATAAGATTATCTTCGCTTTTAAAACTGACCTAAATCAAAAACACAGTCTGTAAGTTAATTATATTTAATCAGGAATATCTCTGAGAAGAATAATGTGAATAACATGTCCAACACAGAATGACGAAAGTGGAAGGATAACTACAGCTCCAGCAAGGCATCTATGTCTGCCAAGAGAAATGGAGAAGTTCACATTAGACTTTAGATGGAGCAGAAAAGAGCAGTGACTCAAGAGCCTAAAGTGCTACACACTCACACGCACACACTCATATTTACCCGATCCCCACGCTTGCCACCACGGCCACCTTGCAGCTGAGGACAAACAGAAGCAGTGAGTAAGAGACAGTCCATAGCCCAGGGGTTGGTCACAATGGTGTCAGAGTAACAGTCTACTCAACTCCAGGAGTGACAGCAATTCCAAATTCAAATTCCTATTTACAAAACTTCCAAAAAATTCCAAACACAATAGGCACTAAAAAGTACCATTTCCTTTTCAAATATATACATGGGAATGTTTACACAAAACAACTTTTAAAGGTCACAGTGTTTAAAAAAACATTCAAATCACATTTATTAACATATGCTGGGCACAACCAATCCTGGAGCCAAGTAAAGAAAAAAGGTAAAAAAACTTGAAACTAAATATTCGGTGATAGAAAATTATTTTTGTTAACATATTAATTCACATGTAGTGCACAGTGCACTTCCTTGTAATGCGTAGAATGGCAACATGTAATTCTCTGGTACATAATTCTGAGAAATGACACATTACACATCCTTCAAATATCTCTCCAATAAACATAGTAAATTGATGATTTAATTATAAACTTAAGGTAACACAATAAATGTAGAATACTTTCTCATTGTACACAACTTTCAAGATTACATTATATTACATGATAACTTTCATCTCAAAATCCATACACACTACGGAAAATGTGGTAGGGCACATTATTTAAAGCACACTTCGATGAACTCAATAACTCAAATTTGGAGACTTGCATGATGATATTTATTGATGGTACTACTTCAATATAAGCAAAAGCTTCATGTTCAGCAAATATAAGAAAGTTCAAGTTTCAATTAAAATCTAATTTTAATGATTTTAAACAAAAACAAAATGATACAAATTAAAACAAAAAAAATACGGAGCCAACCAATTTTAATAATGCAACTAGGCAGGCAGGGTCCAGTGGACTCAGGAGTGTCAGCGACAGAATTATGCTTGCAGATGTACTTTTTGGGCATGGCTAATAGAACAGAACATTAACATAGAAGTTTAATTTAAAAACCTTTCAAAATACTCTACATTTGTTTCTGAAACATTCTTACTTTTATTATAGATCGCATACACTGTTTATCTGGGTATGTTCATTACAGACAAGTTTTGATCAGATACTACATTTCTTTGTTTTCTACTTTGTTCCCAAGGGCATATATGACAGTTTTTGGCATTGCTATAATTTTTCTGAGTTGTAGAATCTGCTCCTCTCCCGATAACATATGCGATTGACAGGCTACACTTGTTATTCAATTATGTTGATTGACACCTTACATTTTCTTTACAAACCAAATTCTTTGCAATATCAACAATAAGTAATCATATGATCTCATATTTTCTACCATTCAATTAGGGTCAGCAACACACCTATCGCTGTGCAGTTGTCTCGTAACACCTTGACCACACTACTTCAAAAACTCACTGTCTCGACACTTGGCTACATACTAACCCCATGCTGTCGACGAAGGCATCGTTCTTAGAATGGCGCAGTGTCAGATAACATCCTGACAAAAAGACATTGCACAACTCAACATACATACATCCCTTGGACACAAAGCAATCAAGAAATTGACCAAACAAAACCAGAAAATGCAATGTTACATGCAGATTAAGCGACCTTGGTCCAATGGACCCCGCTTGCCCAGTTGCGGATGAAAAAAGATAAAGATTTTTTAATTTATTATTCAGTAACGCTTTCATAAAATGGTTACAGATTCATTTAAAACACATCATAGCAAACAATGTCACAAAAAGCTACCCTAACATCTTTGATAATTTGCACGTACGATATTGAAAATTTTGCATCTGGGTCCAATGACCTCGGTTGCCCGCATAAGGGTTAAGGGTTTTTGAAAATATACCATATTTTGGTTGAAAATATACCATTGAAGTTGGTTCAACCTGTACATACTAAATTTTTTTAAAACTTCGTAAGAGGACATTTATAGCTCATATTTATCAAAATCATAAGTACAGAAATAAACCCCAAGATTAAATGTGAGGGACACAGAAAAGATAAAATAAAAACAAACATTTGTAACATTTAAAAGGTCAAAGATTTTCACACAATAAAACTTGTAGTACAACAGAAACTTAAGTTCTCAAGGAGACACTGCACCCCAGGCAGAGTTGGCAATAATTTGATTGTCAATCCATGTCTGTCATCTTGAGGGCTAAATAACTTGATGTTGCATTATTTTTCAGAGAGCGAGAGAGCGCGATACACAACTCCAGGGATGTTTTACAAACTGATTTGGACATTGGGAGAGAATATGGTGGGAGGAAGCTCATTAATGAGTTTTAACAAAATTGTTATAAATGTTAAATTATTTATTTGGAAAAAAGGCTAATTATTTGTAGTTAGTTGCCATCAATTCAAAAAACATCAGTTTTAATTAACAGAACTTCCAGCGATCGCAATTCTGTACAGATTTGCACGTTTACATACAACAGGTAAGAAGATAGCATGTTGTATGTTGAAACCTATCAGCAAATAGAAAAAGAATCAAAATAACATTTCAGTATATAAGCAAATTTATCAGCATAGCAGGGCAAAGAAATGATAACATATTTATAGATCAATATTATACGAGTTTCAATAGCGTACCCAAGCAGGAAATCATTTATAAACAAAAATAGTGAAATCCATTCTTTGATCAAATATTATTAGGAGAATATTATAAGTATATTTATCATTATATATAAAAGAGGGGGTATTTCACACAGACGAACCATATTTGCTTGTGTATAAACCATACTTTTTTCTCACAGTAACTCGTGAAATGGAGGTGCGGCTTATACAGGAGATTTTTCTTAAAAAAGATCATTGTAAGAAATAGAAAATTGTATGCCGAAAACAAACATTAATTTATCACAAATGCACACAGTATATAAGTTGACGTTAAATTTAATCTTCTTCGTTCACCCCCCGATTCAATTTAACTTGCACAATGGCTGCCAACATTCCATAACACATCGTCCTCACTCCCATCCATCGTGTTAGAAATGTCAACAAAAGAAAAACTTTTCACCACTTCAGAAGTCAGGTGGTATTGCATTGTCACACTGCCTCAGTTGTTCTCAGTTGGAATTAATGAAGTGTTGCACTCTGATGGATACACATAAACAGCCAATCAAATTTGGTATGGCACTCCCCCCTCCAATTTCACATTAAGGATTTACCTATTTTTTTAAAAATAAATACATATTTTTTTATTATAAAATTTACTGAGCAACATTAAATTATTCAGTGCAACCTATATGAGACTTTTTTTTTATTGTGACATAGATCATTAGTGCACCTTATACACGGACACGGCTTATACACAAACAAATACAGTATTTCATATGAAATTTTTAAACGACTCTTCCCTTGATATAACGGTAAAATAGTTTAATATTGTTGATATGATTAAACCAAAATTTGGTTAATATATTAAAAACAATCTCTGCCTATGAGAAAATATGTATGATTCAAACTTTTGATGATGTAAGGGTTGGTTATAATCGGTTGAATACTGTTCATATGTTTAAACCAATTTTTTTGTAATTAGATTAATATCAATCCTTGTCTACCTAAAAGTATATTATATGATTTAAACTTTTTTTTGATGTTAGAGCAAAATAAGTTTAATATTGATGATCTGTCTAAATCAAAGTTTTGTTATAATTTTATAAATAATCCTTGTTTATGTA
Source organism: Acheta domesticus (assembly GCA_031308135.1). Lineage (NCBI taxonomy): Eukaryota > Metazoa > Arthropoda > Insecta > Orthoptera > Gryllidae > Acheta > Acheta domesticus. The sequence continues at coordinate 100,093,486 of JAHLJT010008756.1, forward strand.
AAAGAATGTTACGTAAGATCTAATTTTTTGTTGATGTAATTGTGGTCACTAATGGCCAAGTAGTTCAAAAGGGACCTAAAATAAATAAAATTTTTAAATAAATGCCTGATAATAAAATTACAGGAGATCTAAGATGCAAGACATGATAAAAGTCTATATTCGAGTGAAGCTGTCTTTGAGGTGCAGGAAAATTTTATTTCATTAAGGTATCTGTCTACTCAAAAGTGATCAAGAATGATGGGAAAAGGTATTTTTGTTTTTTTGCTATTCTGAAAGTGTCATTTATTACACTTTCTTGTGGTGAAATCCATTTTTTCGTATCTGCAATATTTTCAGAGATACAATAATTGTTTTCAAGATTCCATCGCCGCTACGCATCCTTGGATCTGTCAACGCCTCCATGTAATTGCAAATTTAAAAGAAAGCATTAGCTATTCAACAAAAAACCAGAAAACACCAAACCACCAACAAAGCAGGAAAATGTACTTTTGAGGAAATAAAAAGAAGGGAAAGGAAAAGATGTAAGTTATGCTTCAGGGGCACCATAGGTATGCAACCTTTCATTGCTTCTCCTGAGAAGTTCATTTCCCTGTGCGTGTTGATTAACAAAATGCATTATAACTCACAAACTAATAGAGATAGTTAAATGATTCTTTCTGTATTTCACAGTTTATTTTTCACATTATTATGTGAACCACATATATTTCACAATACAATATTTGAAGAGATGGATTCAGAAGAAAGTAAAAGAAAATAAATCTAAAATATTTTTTTATAATTTAGAAATTTTTTAGCCCTTTAAAATTTTACTTCTTACAAAACAGTGAGGTTCACATAATGAAGCAGTTATTTCTTTCTTTTCTGGAAAAAGAATTATTAAAATATATTAAATATTAATTGAGATATTGTGTCACAAGTGAAACACTGTAAAATCTTGTTTAACCCAAAATGTATTTTTATAAAAAAATTTGGAATGTTATTTTAAGTTTCCTGTATTAAAGTCATAAAATTAGGAGCTGCAACTAGATTTATAGGAAATTTTTGCTTTGAGTAGATATATACCTAACATATTAATGCCATTCTGACTCGCTTTCTGCTAGGCCAAATAAATGAATTATCTATTCAACTGAATGGTGCTATGAAAGTTGTAGCCATTTTTCTATATGTATTCCATTGTTGTGAATACATCAAAGAAAAACATCTTTGAAAAGCCCCAAAAACGTTTACTAGCAGATTGTGTAAGATTTCAAATATGGTAACCATGATTTTTTTTTATTTCGATTGGAATTTTTTGTTTGAATCAGATTTCAATCTGTAACATTATGTGTTTAAAGTCTAGGTATATTTTAATAATTCCTGTGTATTTTTCTACTTAAGTGTTCTCTTTTTAATTCACTTACTAGTACAAGTAGTTACTTTTAAAACATGTATTGCATGATTCGAATTTGTCGTTGATATTCATTTCTAAGCATAATCAGTAATCATTGGGTGAAACAATATTAGACTATTGTTGAATTCATTCACTAAATACCTAAATAAAAGAACTAATTTTTATATCTGAGTAATTAGTAATTTCATATTAAACAAAATTACTTTTGAAAATCTCTGACTATGTCTTTATTAAGCTTTAAGTTACAGCTGTAAATATTCTGTTGTTAAGTGTTCAGTGTTTCATATCAGGAGTCATGAGAAAGTTTTCAATACCTACAATAAAGAAAGACATTTTACACTTAGAACATACAATGAATGCATGTGAGATGTGTGCAAGAAAAGATTTTTGGTTTATAGCTCACCAACTTACAAAAATTGGGGGCACTGGATATATTGCTATTGCGCATACTAGCAGGCAAAGGCTTAACTTGCACAATCAAAAAACCCATTAGATTATAATCAAACATGATCAATGATCTATTTAACTCTTATATTTTATTAAAGTTTCCTAAAATAACATCTTGAGCACACCCCAAACATCTATTATTGAAACAAAACCACTTCCAATGAAAACTACCAAATAAACAGTAATATTAGCAAAAGCTGGAAAGATAAAAATTCTTTCAACTGAAATTACATTTGACAAGTCTGCTTCATCATTACACATACTCAAATCACAAGAGAGGAAAACTGTATGCTCTAACAGAAATTCAGAAAATAAATAATTCTGTTCACCTTAAATGCTCCAAACTTACATTAGACATGTATTCCGAAAGGAGGTCCTGCAGAGCCTGGCGAACAGCATTGCACTCGGCAACAATGCGCTCTCGTCGTTCATCACGTGTACATGATGAGTCAGCCATTAAAGCAGCCCCACTGATGATGCTCTCCAGGCGCTCTTCTAGTGAAGGACGGGTCCTCACCTCATTATATGTTAGGGGATCAATGACAACATGTTCCTGAAAATAAACAAACACATTTATTTACTGATGGAATTATTGATATTCCATTAGACAAAACCCATAGAAGTTCCTAAATTAAACAATATTTTATGTGAATATAATATTCAAAATAATAAAACATTTTAATATTCAAAGCATTTGTTACCCTAATCAGAATCAAAATAAAGATCTCCTAATTTCTGTTACTTGCTTTGACCATTTAACTACTGAGACAACTAACACTTAGAACAGATTCACGGACATGTGATACCCTGCATAACAACTTGCAAATGGTTAATGTGAGTGTCATTCTAAATACACATTTTTCATTAATTTTTTGAAAGAAATATTTGCTATTATATGAAAACCATGCACTCTTCATCGTGCCCATAAGGTTTCCATTAATTATAATTTAAAAATAATGATTTTTCACTTCAAAATGCCAATTTAAACTGAAATTCATCTTCACTACTACACATTGGAAACTATAGAGAAACAATTAAATCTCAAAAAATAATTTGGTCAACATTTAACAATCTAATCCAAACATATTACATAATATTTTAAATATGAGTCCCCTAGACTTTTACTTACATCAAAGTCATCCAGTGCAGCAGCCAGTTCTCCAGGCCCATCATATGGGTGTTGCGGGATGGCTGGTCCCTTGCCCTGGGCCACATCTGATATTGTGTTCACAGCCTCACACACTTGTTTGAAGACATAGTCACGGTTGGCTTTGGCAGCAGCTAACTCTGGGTGACGAACATATACCTACAAGAATATCCACTCTTCATTTATAACTGCATTTCTTCAATAACATTTCAAGAAATGTATTTTAATAGCTAAATAAAAACAATTAGTTATGGAACAATACGTAGAGGTAGTACTATTCCACACTAGTGTCCAACAGCGCTAGTGTGCGGCTGCAAATTGAAGAGGAGGAAGTCGGCCATTAGTATGGCAACACATGGAGTGCGAGTCTGAGATATGTTGAAGATTGTGAGGATTTTAGTTCGTGCTTTCATTTGTGTTTGCTATATCTAAAATGGTGATGTCTTGTGCTGCATTTGCATGTACGAACAGATATTCAAAAGGGGAGTGATATATCATTTCACAAGTAAATCTTGTAATCTTGATAAACTAACCTTCATATAATGATGCATACGCTTATATCATATCAATAAACATTACTTCAATAAAATTGTTATTCATGTAAATTCTTTTTTATTTCCCCACCTACTACTAAATTTAGTAGAGTGAGTGTTAATACTAAATTGGAAAGGTAAGGAAGTAATTTTCCACATATGACATATGTTTGGAAAAGTACAAAAACTAGTTTTCATTTAAGCTATGCAAAACTAATATGTAGGAAGTGCTGCTTGATTAGAAATTTTGAAATATAGAACTGTCTGTTACAGAAAAATCTAAATTGAAGATCAATTAGCTCAGTGCCTTGTTTGGTAATAATTAAAGTATTATGACTTCAACCTGGGGTACATGTAATCCTATATCCTTAGAGTAAATGCTAAAAATTTAATAATAGACAATGTAAGGAATACATACACAAGCATATTTTAGAGAAATTTTCTTGGTGCCATCTATTTCCTTACCCATCACAGACAATGACAATCATATTCTGGTAGGCCTTTTCAGTAAGTGAATAATTACTATTTGGTATTGTGATGTGAATATGAGTATGAATTCTAATGTAAATGAATTTCATATGCATATATTCATATGTATATGAATTCTAATGTGTTTCAAATGGTCATCAGGATTGATGTTGCAAAAAAACATTGGACGTAGTAATGCCATGTCAGGCTGAGAAAAGTAATAGTTTGCGTTCATGACAAATGCATAAACATGTACCCAAATAAAAATATAAAATTTGTTTTAAAATATATCATGATACGATTTGGCAACCAGCTTACAATCTATTCAGGTAAAATGTTTGCTGACATTTTCTTCTCCTGAAATTTCAAGTATGTAGAACATGTGGCACAGATATTTCTATCTTCTATGCACATGTGCGTATAGTCATTTCATATATTGGGTAAACTGACGTGTTTCAAGTAGCATGCATTATATTTAAAAAGTATATTCGTATTTGAAAGTATCATATTTGAAATTCCCGCGCAACGTTGCCATACTAATGGCGTCTGGCCGCTGCTTCAATTTGCAACCAACTTTCCTTCAGATGGCATACTGGGTGGTAGGGCCTTGGAACAATATTATTACTACAAAGTGAGAGTTGGAGATTAAAAACATTTTGTCATTGACACTTCAGCTTAGCTACCAGTAAAAATGTTGTGAATCACAAATGGAAACAATAATAAGAAAACAATAAAACAAAAAATATTTCACAACTGCTGGCATATACCAGTTAATGAAATTTACTATTAGTGAATGAATGAGAGTCAAGTTTCAAGATAAATCTTTTAACAAATCTTAAAACTGTAATTTCTACAAAAATAGTATTTGTGTTACCTTGGAGGCAGTAAGTAGCATTGTGGAATGTTTCTTGAGTACTGCTCGAGCAGCTGCAAGGTCATCTCGCAGTTGTGGATCCTTCAGTTCTTGCTGACGCTTTGCAGCCTGACTCATGAGCTCAGTGGCATTACGGCCAAATGCCTTGATATTGTCCAAAAGTTCCGATTGGCTAGAAGCATTCTTTAATTTTTCTAAATCGTCTTCCACCTGCAAAAACCCAGTAGCAATTTGGCAAAATCCCATCCAAGGACTAGACATTTCTAAGCTCTACAGAAATGTGGTAAATAAAATAGTTAATCATCTACAATGATAACAGCTATTTTTTTTTAAGTCGTAAACTCAACTTACAACACGCAAGGACTTCAGTAATAAATGCACATCAACCATGTCTGCCAAAATTAGAAGCCTAGTAACTGCAGAAAGCAAGTTTCGGGCAGCACGAACCATATTTCCTCTTTTAAGAGATGAGCAAGGATCATCAGCAAATTCTCGGGCTGCAATACTCATGGATTCACCTGCAAACCAAAATTTACATATCCTGAGAAGAGATTGTTTTTTTTGTTTGTTTTCAGAACCAATTATCAATACTTTTCAATCATCTATAATGTCCCAATAAAAATTCAAGTTTAAATGAAAGAAAGCAACTAGAGCAAAACTAAAGTAAAAAAACATACAGCAAGTAACTCTGAAGAATAAAATGCAAAATCTTCTGTATAAAAGAGAAAATTCTTAGTACCACTCTACACTCACCAGTTTTCCGTACTTCCTCTACTGCAGACAACATTTCTTGTTTAATATCTGGATTTTCATAGGCAATTAATTCACCTTTCTCAATGAAGTTTTCTGTAGCCTTTTCCACAGCTGCCACAAGGACATGGGCACGTTTTGATCTACCTTTTTTCTTTTTTGATGGGCCTTTGGTATTTACTAATGTAGTGACCTTAAAAGACATTCAGATTATTGGTTAACATTAAGAACACAAATTACAACCAGAAGGTTTTTGCAAAAAGGTTTGTTCACAAAGTTGAGAGTAACAACATTAAGTTGAAATAAGAACAATATTAACTTTTGACAAATCAATTACACAAGATAAACTGACATTTGCATTGGTAATTCACTTTTATCTGCACTTATAGTTTGATAGTATTTGTTCACTAAAAAACTAGTAAACCACAAAAATAACAAAATTACATTATTTCATTTCATTACCTGCAAAACAAGGGGTTCCAATGTTTTTTTCCACCGACATTGTGCGGATCTCCAAATTTTTTGGATCCCATTTTAACGTAATTGGAGCAAAGTGATCTGCCATTCTTCGATAATCACTTCAATTCCGTTTCGTAATATTACACGAAATGTCAAATGAAACTACAGAAGCGCTTTTGTACAGTGGACGTCACTTTTACTAGTTACATTTGACTTGCAGCTTCCTGGGCTGTTCTTGCTTACAAATTCGATCCAAATAAAACTACTATTACTAAACTTGATAAAATTGCACCCAATACACGAACAAGCACTTCTAATCTAATCGGCGTAACCAAGAAAAGCACGGAGGTAAACTAGGGTGGGACCAACATTCGAAGTGTTTTGACGTCATCAAGAAACAGTAGTAAAGAACAAAATTACTCATAGGGCGGGCGGGGCGGGTTCATAACTAAGTTGATTCCTTTGGAGTCAGATTCTTGTAAAATGACTCACAAGGTTTTATATTGAGTTAATGAACAGATTAAAATGCTCGTAAGAACGGACTTCGGCGAAAACAGTAATATCTTCCATGTAGCAATTTAGATTTCTGGAGTCAATGAGAACGATGCGACAATTTAATTAAAAATGTTCGTTTGACTTACATAGTACTCCGCTAGCCGACAGGTAAAAGATCGAGCGCGAAAATCAAAATGTGCAAATTTCTTCCTTACGTCCATGGTATCTTCAAAATATTTATAAAAAATGGGTTTTCGAATTTTTAAAATAGTTTTATTGAATGAACGAGCCTTTGGCAAATTGCAAGAATTCCAATTCATGCAAGTCATACTTATTCTAGTTTTAATTTAAAATATGAATCGTCGCAATATGTTTCATTTGTGAAGAAAATAAAGAAATAATTAATATTCGTAGTAAAATAGTAGAGTCAAAACTGCACGATATTGCACGTACAAAATGTGTATTGTATTTCTACTTGCAGCATTTCAAAACAAATTTCAATTTAATAAATGTTGATATAAATATGTAAAGTAAGGAAATAAATAGTTCATAAATTTGAGGTTGAGGAACTCCAAAAACCTTAAGGCTGAAAATCTTCAATATTTTTTTTAATGTTTTACACTATTTTCTTTGATCTGGGGATATATGTACATTCAGGGGTGCCCAGCGAAAACCAGAGCCCTATGGCAGTTGACCCACGGGAGCCCCTCATTTCAAACAAAAAATTTCTTGCTTCCCCAGTCCATAAACAGTTTAATTTATCCATAAATCATAAATAACTTATAGCATTTTTTTTGGATTCGAAATGAATACATTTTTACTTTCTCCCTACCGAGTAGAAAGTTTTAAAATGCTGTGCGAAAAACGGTGAATTTTCGGCAGAAACTTTTTATTACAGGGCCCTGGTAATGAAAAAGTAAATAAATCCAGTTGCTAAATTTAGAAAAAATCCTATATCACGTTGTGAAGCCCGAATCTATTTTTTGTGGATCCTTGATACTGAAAAATCGAATGATGGCAAAACGTCTGTTCGTCCATCTGTGATCAATGCTAGAGGTAAGCCATACAGCCGATTTTCCCCAAAATTGATATTCTCCAATCGATCCAGCTGATGTTGCAGCCCCTTGAATTTGAAACCAATTTTTCAATTTTCAATAATTCAAATTTGGGGGGTACTTTACATGAAGCCCCTGGGACATTTTCAGAAAAATAGCTCCATTGTTTTTGATTAAATTTAATTGTTGGAGAGTGTGAAGGATGTTTAAGTGAATGGAGCCAGTCTCATGCTCATTGAAAGCCTTGATTTTTTGGAAATTGCAAGAGTTCACAATTTTTTCAGAGTCTTCCTACAACTAAAATATTAAAGATAGAGATTTTTTTCCTTGAATGAAATCTGTTCCTTAAAAATAGATTTTGAAATAAGGTCATGTACTTTTTTTTTTTTTTTTTTTAAATTTTAGTACTTTTCGCATAATTTGGGGTGAAAATTCAGGGGAGAAAGTATGTGCTACTTTAGCACCATTAGTTTATTTTTTTTTAAGAAAAAAATTTTCAGGGCCCCCAATAAACACATTTGCCGGATGTTCATTTCTTTTTAATAGTTAGGCTAAGGTTTATTTATTGTAATAATTTCAGAAAAAACTTGGGAAATAGTAAAATGTTCAGCAGAAAAATGATCAAGAACATATTAAAATTTTTCATTAAGTTTATTTAAAATTTTCATATCCAAATATTATGCTACATCATTAATTGTGCTTTACCTCTTTTATAGTACTTAACTCAGTTAGTTTGAATGACCAACATTTATTAAAAAATATTCATAAAATAGATTCATGCTGACTCAATCCATACTGTTGTCTCAATTTGTATGCATTTTAATTGATTGACAGTGAAAGGACTAAGAACAAACAAGACACTTTATAAGTGTCACAAACGAGTGAAACATCTTACTGTAACATATTATTATGTTAAATGTGAGTTAAATATTTTCATCTGTTAATAAGTTTTAGTCATTCAAATTAATTGTATTATACTATACCTCTAAAAGTATTTCTTATAAAATAATATTCTACAGCTTCTACAAGCATCAGTAGCTGTGAGTTTGCAGGCAATGCCTGACATTCAAGAGTGCATACAATTGGGAGATAGCGAACTCAGTACCAGCCAAGTACCAGAAATTTGCTTGCAGTGATAGACATCAGTGAGTTTGTGGTGCTTGCTGAGATTGAATTCTTAAGTTGACTGCTTTGATCAGTGATTTCCATGATTTTCTACTTTCACTGATTACTTCTAACAGTGCAGCACCTCATGTAATAAGTCACAGACTGTGCTCAATCTTTCATTCCCAATCTCTATTTTTCATTTTCTGTGCATCTCTCTCAATTATTGGGAATGGAACACCAAAGGTGAAAATGTTCTATACCGTTCCCCTTATTACTGGCAAACATCAAAAAGGAAGAGTTCAGTGGATTGAATATGTCTAATAAGTGTAGGTTAAATATTCTAGGACAAATTGTAGACTATTATTGCATTGCCAAATAAAAGATTATTTGAAGTTTTGACTGATATTACCTACAAAATGAACATATTTCAACTATCCAGCATTGGGATATATTTGGCTTTATTTTAGACTGTTGATTCAAAGAAGAAGTAACTAGTTTTTAAACAAGGAGATTTAGTAGGTTAACCAGTCTTAAAACTTCATGTCAGTTAGTGCAGACAACTCTGGTTACTCCATGATGGTCACTCAAAGGCCCTTAAAGAGTAATCCACAAAAGTGATGAGAGTTAGAGTTCCTTTCCTGATTGACTATCTAAACAAAGTATGTTGTGCCTTTTAAAATAGCTGTGTAGTCAAGGCGAATGTCATTTTACAAGAGAGGCATAAAAGAATTCTTAAATAATTATTTTTATTTGTACCTGCATGCTAATCCAACAATATATTTCTTACAATTAAGGAATTATTAAGGTATATTTAAGTACCATTTCTAAAAACAATTCTAAGTAGTTCCTGCCTTTTGTATACATAACTTATTTTCATTAAAAGTGCATGTAACCAGTGTTGCTAGTGCAATGACAATAGGTAAGTTTAAACTGCCAAAGAAGTATTCTTACTCAGTGAAACTTCTGTACATTTCTCATACACAGCCTTATGTATTATTTATAACACAGCACCTGATTTAGTGATCCAGGAACTTGGAGCAGCATCAAATACAAAGTATGAAAGGCTGCAGGTTCAAGTCACATTCAAAATATGGGTTTTTCACTGTGCTATTGTCTTTTCTATGACATCTGAACCACAATCCATGGTTGCATGGTAGGCTTCCCTGTGACATCTGAACCCCCATTCCAATAACAATCATTCATCTTTGTCTTTCATTTCTTATGATTATTCCTACCACCATTCATTCACTAGAAGCAAATGCAAACCACCAAAGCAACTATTTCCCCAGGAAAGGGAATGGCCATTGAGACAAAATCCCATTAGTGTGCTACTGCTGGGTAGGAAACCTCTAGTCCTGCATTAAACAGATTGAAGACAAAAATATCTGTGAACTGTGAAACCTCTGAATATGATGAGGTTTTAGAATTGGTTCTAAACCACTCTTTATATATTTAAAAATAACTAACAGAAATTTGGGATCATAAGTTCACACCAAAGGAAGTAAGTGAATCCAAAATGTGTTGGATTTGTGCTTCTTCACAATTCACATTTTAGTAGCTGCCAAAATGTGCATTTATTGCACATGAGTTATTAATACAAGAAAACGAAATGCTTGGAAAAGTACTTTTAAGAGAATATTAAGTACTATAAATGCAATATGATTTTCAGAAATACTATGAAAACATCAATCAATATTAATTTTCTATCAAACAGTGAAATGTAACATTGTATTAAAAGAGAACATTTAAACTACTGTACAAAGTATTCTAATGAATCATCAATAAAGAAAGATCATTCTTGAAAGACAATATTGTTATTGATACATCTATTTGAGATTGTCCATTGAGATTAAGTCAATTAGGACAAACATTTACAATTAAGACATAGTATATTTAGAATTGAAATAATATTACCCTCTTATACAGAGATTATTGATACATCTACAAAAGATTTTGTGTGTGCTAAAGTAGATTTAAATATATTTTTATTCACATATGGTCATTTGAGTAATAAAATTATATAAAAACAATGAGCCATCTGCAATGAATATAAACAATTATAAGACAAACATTTAATGACGCAATGAAGATATTTAAAAAAAAAAGTCTGATTCTATTCACCAAAATCTTTCAGAAGATGGTCCACCTGGAGGATGCAAAATTCGAATAGTAGTTCTTTCTGTTGCAATTCCTGGAACATTTTCTGAAATAATACAAAACACCAGTGTTCATAATTTATTATCTTTAATTGTATCTACAATGAAGGCCTATTCTGTTCTGATATATTTTTGTGCTATATTGTTATAAGTGTGTAGAAAAAAAGTTTGCAAACATTTTAATACTATTTTGTTGACTGTGTTTATTTTATACTAATCACAATAAACAAATAACTTGGCAAAACATTACCAAATCCATGGGATCTGCATACTACTTTGTGGGTTCCATGCTCATCAGTGCCCTGCCACTCTGCTTATTTACTTAAGAAGTACCTGGTTTTGTCTATCCAGGGGATGCATTCCCCATAGCCCTCCACAATAATAATCTGTTTAATTCTTCTGTACTATATCTGAGATTGCAAAGAAGATACTCCAATCCAGGATGTTCCAAGATTACTACATCTCAACTACACATTCCCCCTGATTCAATTGATTTTCTGAGACTAACAAATGCAGAGGGTTACAAAAATCTTTTGACTCTAAGCACAGTACATTGACCTGTGACAGCAATTAACACTGATGTCCCCTTGGGTATGTATGAACCACTGTGTAAGATTTCTTACACCGTGGTGTGAACACATCTAATGAGTACTCCAACATTTCGCCTGCTGAAATGAGGTAAGCCTTAGCCTCTTGCTGTGAAATAAGCCTTAGTCTCCTGCAATGAGGTAAAATTGCAAGAAGGGCTCAGTGAAAGGAACCTCCTTCATTTTGCAAGGCACAAAGAAAGTAAGGATTTATATTTTAAGATGCTGAGTTATAAAACTAAACTTACCCTTCCGGCGCCCTTGTTTGCAGCTGCAACAGAAATCAGGAGTGTTTGTGGTAAGCTGTATGTTCATAACGGTTGGTTGTAATTGTTCATGTGAAACAGCTTCAGTTTTGAGATCCATTCTTGTCACTTCGGTCTCCCTAGTTGGCACATGTGTACTCTCCAAGACAGTTTCCTGTAAAAAAAAAATTGTTGGATGTATCTGAAGTATGCAGCCAATCAATAATAATAATAATAATAACAACAACAATAACAAACTCTCCACCTAGGGAGTGCACGACCTTGCAGTCTGAGAGCATTGTCAGTGTTAGCCTAGCTACTGGTAGGGCCTCCCTTGCTGAATAAGTTGAAGGTGAGGGGTCCGACAAAGAAGTACTCCATTTTGAGGAGAGTGGGAAGTAAGTAGAGAGGGAAGGGTCATGAACCCTTGGACTTCCTATTATCGGCCCATGGAGGGTACAGGAGAGAAACTGGGTTGGCACACCAGGCCACTGATTAGAGTGGAGGCCCGAACCTTGCATTAGCCAGCGAAGGAGGCTGCCTTCAGCAGTCAGTGAAAATCCCGTGGGGTTTAGTAATACCGACTGGCGATCGGAGAGACCCCTTGGTGGGCTCTGCGGGATACGACGATACATACTCAGCAGTGGAAAATTCACAGCAGAACAACTTGCAGACATCCAGAGAAACGCGGAGTATGTTCTTCGATCAAACTATCCACATGACGAACATTTAGAACCATCTAATATTCCTGAAAACGATGGTCCCCTTGAAGGTTCATCTCTTCCAAATGAAACATCTGTCAGTGGTGAAAATTTATCTGGCCATGGGCCACACGATAAGGACATAATGAGGGACCTCCTCCGACGCGAGATAGAACGAGTTCGTCTACTTCCATTCGAATCTCGTGCACCGTTGAGGAGAATTTACGAAAATGCTAAAGCTAAGAGAGTGATAGAAACAGCGAATTCTGTCTTAAATGAGGTTGTACAGACCTCAAGGAGAGCTCTAGACATTACTGAAATGAATCACATCGTGTATGCAACTGGATATCTAGTATCTCAGATAATCTTGGGGCCAGCCAAGAACACCGATGGCCGACAGCCAGACAGTATAAAACTCCGTACCTCCATGGGCGAAAAGAATTTTCAAACGGATAGCCGACACACGGTGTGAAATATCACTCCTAGCCGAGGCATCTTCTAAGTTAAACCAAACGTATAAAGTTTAACAAAAAATACTCCATGTTGAACAAAAATACCTAATTGATAATGACACAACAAGGCTAATGGTAGCTGAAAAGCTAACAGAGAAAATCCAAGCATGGGCTCAACCAATAAGACGGTACAAACGTAGAAAAGATTTCCGTGTACAGAACCGGTTGTTTGAAACAGACGCAAAGATTCTATCGCAGTCTGACTGAAAAACCGAATAGCAACGCTGCCCCTCCTTCAAAAGATGACGTCGAAACATTTTGGGCAGGAATCTGGGAGGAAACCAGATCCTACAACAAAGACGCATCGTGGCTCCGATCTGACGTTGATGCTGCCAATAGACTCGTGGAAACAGTGGAACATGTTCAAGGGTTCTCGGAAGAGGACCTATGCCAAACAATTAAGAACATGGGAAACTGGAAATCCCCCGGGGGTTGATAAGATCCAGATTTATTGGATTAAGAAATTAACAGCGTTTAATTCTCATCTAGCAAAGACTGTTAATAAAAGTTTAGCAAACCCTAAGGAACTCCCTGAATGGCTCACTCGCGGCATCACGTATTTGCTACCCAAAGCGGGAGACAGCTCTTTGGCGAAGAACTACAGGCCAATTACCTGCCTGCCTGTAATGCACAATCTTATAACTGCAGACATAGCTGACAAAATGTATAGACACCTAGAGAAGAACCATCTGTTGCTTGTTGAACAGAAAGGATGTCGTAAAGGTTCCTATGGCTGTAAGGAAATCTTGCTTCTGAATAAAATAATTTTGAATGATGTAAAGAAACGAAAACGTAATTTGAGCATGGCTTGGATTGACTACCAGAAGGTCATTGACAGTGTATCACACGACTGGATTTTGAAGACCCTGGAGATCAATCGATTTCATCCTAGACTTGTTGAGTTTTGCAAGGCTAGTATGAAGTCGTGGAGTACCAGGTTACTAATACATAGCGGAAAGGGAGTAGTAGAAACAAGAAGTATTCAGATTAAGAGGGAAATTTTTCAAGGAGATTCACTATCCCCTCTTCTGTTTTGCATTAGTTTGATCCCACTATCGAGACAGCTGTCGCACACTGACTTTGGTTACAAGCTCCATGGTGATGAAAGGCCTGTATCACATTTATTTTACATGGATGATCTGAAAGTGTTTGCTAAGAACGAAGCGATTCTCTCCTAAATGCTGTCTGTCGTGAATGATTTTAGCAATGAAATCTGCATGAAGTTTGGTCTTGACAAGTGTACAAAAGTCAACTTAAAAAGGGGCCAAACGACCACGTCAGAGAACATTGAAGTTGATAGGCACACTGTGATCCAAGATCTTGAGTTAGGTAAAACTTACAAATATCTGGTCATTGAAGAATGTGAGAACATCTCGAACGACACAATGAAAGAGAATTCGCAGGGAGTATTATAGAAGAGTGAGACTTGTCCTGCAGTCCGCTCTGAACTCAAGGAATAAAATATCAGCAATAGGTAGTTTGGCGGTGTTTGTAGCCGAATACAGTTTCGTACCAGTGGACTGGACGGAGCAGGAAATTCGCATCATGGATAGAGAAACCAGAAAACTGCTTACAATGCATCATGTTGCCCACCCCCGAGCTGATGTACATAGACTTTATGTGTCACGTAAGGAAGGAGGAAGAGGCCTGAGACAAATTGAAGCCTCCTGGCACAATGCAATAACCGGGATGGGAAAGTATGTAGTCAGCCATCAAGATGACCCACTAATGAGCAGTTCATGAAATCTGACCGAATATGGGAAACAGAGGCATTGTGAGTGTAGCAAGAAGCATTGGGAACAAGACTATGCAAGAGACCCAGAATTACAGAGACACTGAACTACTGATGTTACTTAATATGAAATTCGAGACACAAAAAATGTTAAAGAAATCGTGGAGAGACGAACCACTCCACGGACAATATTTGAAACGAATGGACAAGGTGCAGATCAATAAAGATCAATAATTTATGTGGCTTAAAAGGGGAAGAATGAAGCCAGAATCGAAAGCACTTGTAATAGCTACCCAAGATCAGGCGTTGAGAACACAACATTACGATAAAGAGGTTCTCGAAATTTCCCAAGATGATAAATGCCGCATTTGTCAGGAACACGAAGAAGCCGTTGATCGTATTGTCTCAGCTTGTCCAATTCTAGCAAATACCGAATACTTGAAAAGACACGACAGGGTGTGTAGCTACATCCACTGGCAGATCTGCACCGCCATCGAAGTTTCGAACACATATCTGAAGTTGTACGAACACTCACAAAACCGGTGGCGTCTGATTGTGTACGATATTGTACGACCAAAAAAAATCAAACTGATCGCACGATAGCGGCAAACAAACCAGATATATATATCCGGGATTTGGAAAAAAAATCGTGTTCACTTGTCGATGTCGCTGTACCTTGCGATCAAAATGTCGTTACCAAGGAGGCAGAGAAACGTCTTAAATACAAGAGTTTGGAAATCGAGATCAGCCGAATGTGGGGCGTAAAAGCACCGGTCGTCCCAATAGTTATCGGAGCTCTGGGATTTGTTCCGCAAAATTTGTGTAAGAAATTGTCTTAACTCCCAGGTGATTCAAAAGACTGGAAAGTGCAAGAAATCGTTTTATTTGGAACAGCCCACATTTTGCCCAAAGTATTGTAGAGGCACCGACAGACCCTCGATCTACTCCTTAGGTAGCTGGTTGCAACCTGGAGTAGATTTTATATTCAGCCGACACATAACATCTTTAGTCGTGTTTTAGAGGAATAATAATAACTAGTGGTGCTACAGAAAAGCAAAGACTTTCCCGTATTCGTTTTTTATTTCCTTGGGTCTAGGCTAGCTATTTGGAATTGCCACATACTCTTGCCACCTGCCATCTATTACCGCCCAAGTACGTGTTTTTGACTTTCTTAATTTTTCTGTTTCCTAATGGTAGAACAATTAATTTTATAATGTTAAAAACACAAAAACCTCGCCCTAAATGGCAATTTTACTTTAAAACTTTGTAGCTGTTTTTAAGAAAATGGCATTGAAGTGCAACTAAAAATGCGAAATTTGTAGCTCTTTTCCACAGAACATTTTTAAGTTTCCCAAAAACTTCATTTGAAGTAATTTGAAGCACTTACACTCACAAATATAATAATGTTTACAAATTGCTGGTAATGTGCAAATTAAAGATGTGAGAGATCTTCCAAAAAAAATTACATTTGTGTAATTTTTGTAAAATAAAAAATCAACTTTATGTCATATTAAAGAGTGCAATTAGCACTATCGGTTCCAAAAGTTTGAAGAAAAAATGTGGAGCCATTTGTGAGAAAATGGCGTTTGTGCATTTCTGAAATTGCGGAATTTTGAGCTACTTTTCACAGAAAACGGTTGAGTTTTCGAGAAACTTTAATTGACGTTATTTAAAGCACATGTACTCATCAATACAATAATGTCCACAAATCACCTCTAATGTAAACATTAACAACGTGAGAGATAAGTAAAAAAAATTACATTTTTGCAATTTTTGCAGAAACAAAAGGATAGTGTAATATGATGTTTATGTCATCTATTATAGTACATTTATCACCATCCCTTCCAAGAGTTTAAAGAAAATATTTGGAGCCGTTTTTGAGAAAATCTTGTTTTTGTATTTTTTTTAAAAATTGTACACATTGCACTCATTTTTACGCAAAAACTACTAAAATTTTTAAAAAATGTAAAAGATCTTAAAGGAAGAATTCACTATGAAGAACAAATTTTATTTGAAGGAAAAATGGCTATCTGCAACTTTGTAGTTGGAGGAAGACGCCGAATAAAATTCAAACTTTCACAATTTTCGAAAATTCAGAGTTAACCGTAAAAATCGGAGCCATGACACCTTAATAAGTGTATTTTACACTATTCTTACAAGAAATTTAAAGAAACAAATTGGATCCGTTTTGGAGAAAATGTTGAAAATGTCTGGGGGGCTTGATGTGAAGTAGCCCCAAAAATTAACGAATGTTTTTCAAAATCGCAGAGCTTCGACTCAGGCCAGAGGGACAGGGGTCTCTTCAATCTGGAAAAAATCGTACGTATAGTTTAGGCGCTAGTGTTGTTCAGATACAGCGGACCGACGGACAGACGGACGGAAGGACATTTTGCTTTCAATTGATTTTTCGGTATCAAGTACGTAAACAGGGATTCTGGCTACACCAGGTGTTAGGGGATTTTGTTTTCTTCATTTAGCTACTGAATGTATCCGCTTTTACTTTCCTATATACGTACGTATATACGGAGTAATATGGGAAATTAGGTAATGCTACGCGAAAAAATGGCGAATTTTCGACAGAAAAAATTCCTTGGCGGGCCGTGATAACGAAAAAGTGGATAAGTCCAGTTGCTAAATTAAGAACAACTAGTGGTGCTACAGAATGGCACAGACTTTCCCGTATTAGTTTTCTATTTCCTTTGATCTCGGATAGCTATTCATACGTGCCCCATACTCTTGCCAGCTGCCATCTATCGCTGCTCAAATTACATTTTTTCATAATTTTCTTAATTTTTTGGTTTCCTAATGGTAGAACGAAAATGTTAATTTTAGAATATTAACGAACAGTAAAACTTTGTCCTAATTGGCAATTTTATTTGAATAATTTGGAGCCGTTTTTAAGAAAATGGCGTTTAATAACTATTAAAAATGCAAAATTTGAAACTTTCTTCACGGAAAATTTGTGAGTTTTCGAAAAACTTCATTTGAAGTAATTTTAAGCACTTTAACTTACAAATAAAATGGGGTTACAAATTGCTGGTAATGTGCATATTCATGTTGTGAGAGATCTTTCAAAAAATTACATTTGTGTAATTTTGGCAAAAACAAAAAGTACCCTAAAATTAACTTTATGTTATATTAAAGTACATGATTACTATTAGCACTATCCGTTAGAACAAAATCTGGAGCCATTTTCGGGAAATGGAGTGTGAGCGTTTCTGAAAATGCGGAATTTTGAGCTAGTTTTCACAGAAAACGGTTGAGTTCTCGAGACACTTTGTATAACATTATATAAAGCGCATGTACTCATTAATATTCTAATGTTGACAAATCGACACTAATGTAAATATTAACGACGTGAGAGACAAGTCAAAAAAATTAAATTTTTGTAATTTTTGAAGAAAAAAAAAGAATAGAAAAATATGGCGTTTAAGTCATCTCATAGAGTACATTTATCACTATCCCTACCAAAAGTTTAAAGAAAAAAATTGGAGCCGTTTTTGAGAAAATCTTGTTTTTGTAATTTTTTACAATTGCACATTTTACACGCAATATTGCGCGAAAACTTCTAAACGCTTCAAAAAAATGTACATGACCTTAAAGAAAGAACTTACTTTGAAGAACAAATTTGATTTGAAGGAAAAATTTCTATCTTCAATTTTGTAGTTGGAGGAAGATGCCGAAAAAATCAAACTATTGCAACTTTTGAAAATTCAGAGTTAAGCGCGAAAATCGGACCGATGCCACCTTAATAAGTATATTTTACTCTATTCTTACAAGAAGTTTAAACAAAAAATTTGGAGCCGTTTTTGAGAATATTGTGAAAATGTCCCGGGGCTTCATGTAAAGTACCCCCAAATTTTGAAGAAAGTTTTTCAAAATCGCGGCGCCTCGAGTGGACGCAGATTGACCAGAAGAATATCCATTTTGGAATAAATCGCACTTATGGTTTAGGCGCTAGTGTTGTTCACAGACGGACGGACGGAAGGGCGTTTTGAAAAAAACACTTTTTCGTTTTGAAACACTTTCTTAAAAACTTGGGGGTACTTTATGTATCAGTATTTGCTTACTTGAGCAGAACGTTCGTGCGTCGAATGTAAGCAAAGCCGCTTCAATTCCACAGAATGCGGCATGAAGCGATCGACGCAATGTCCGAACAAGCCTACCTTGGCCTGCGAGGAGAGGCGCGAAGAAGAGGAGATGAGGCTTATATCGCGCGCTATAACTTACAAAACCCTTATCTTAAGAATTAGCTCGAGTCAGGTAATGAAATGTTCATTTCATATTTACAGGTGAAACATAAAAAGTGTAAGAATCATTTAAATGTTCTTGTGTGTGAAATGCGTTGATCTGGTACGTATTCTTTAGGGTAGGCAGCCTAACTCACCTACCTAAAAGAGCCACCTCTGTGTTGTACGCGCGTTAAATGTTGTTGTTTTTGTTGTGGATATGGTGGTGATGGTGCTGGCGTGGTAGTGGTGGCGGTGATGGTGGTTGGTGATCTGATGATACTATGAGAAATAATGTGATGTGTAACAACATGAAAATGGATTTGGTGACGAAACTAAATGCTGGACAGTGGGAAAACGACGAAGAAGTTTGCTACAAATCCAGCTTTGTACACCGTCATCAACAGGTATTTCGTAATTGGTTCGACCGGGATTTGCACACCGGTATCCCCAAACGGACGAATTACCAAATAGGGCGCTAGGCCGCAACAAATATTGTAAATAAGCACAGAAGGATACAGCAAAGCGAAGGAGAGCCATTACCTCCGTAGGCGTGATGGGGGTCGCGGGCGGGGCCGGGGGCGGGGGCGGGGTTGGGGGCGGGAAGCCGCGCTTGGAGGCGGAGGGGTCAGTCATGTGGGCGAAGACTGCGGAGTGGTACGTCCGTCGGGCATCCCGTGGCGAAGTCACTCCCAATCCTGGCACGGTGCAGTTACCTTCCTCCATCATCGACGGCGGGTTCTGCAACAAAAAAAACTTATTGGTCGCCGGAAAAAAGGGAACCATCTCCCGGCGAGCCGAGGGGTCGCCGATCGCCCGGTGAAGCGTCGACTCAGACCCCTGCTGACACGCTGCCGCTTCCGCTTCCGCCGCGTTTCGCTTGTCCTAGAGAAGATGCGGAAGTGGTATCGTCGGTTCGAATGCATTCGTGGCACATTCAGATTATATTTTGATTTACTCTGTGGAGCAAATCACGCGGGATTGTGGCATTTTTCTCAACGGAGCGCCGGAGCTCTTCCTCAAAATCAGTGTTTCTTGCATAATCTAATGTGCAATTATCCCCAAAACAAAAATTTACAAGGTGTTCGATTATCTGAACTGGGAGTCATTAACCCATTAATCCTCTGTATTCGCACGGGTACACTAGTTCGTGACCTAGTTCTGGCCCACACGTTAGTTTGATTTTTCAAATAGATGATTAATTTGGTAACAGATGTCGTTAGTTGTATATATTGAATTGAAATAATGACAGTTCCGCATTACAAATAATGATTTTGTGCATTGTCGTTGCTGGTTGCTTATTGACTGCGTGCGTGATTTATTGCTTATTTATTAACGTTTTTGTGTAATAATGGGGTGATTTCAGGTATAATAATGTTAAGAGTACTCAAATTGTTTAGTGTATGGGTTTAGGTCAGATTATATTTAGAATAAAGCGAAAAGATAGACTTCTCTTTCATGCTGTGCCCAGGCAGGTACAATGGGCGAATACATATAATATTTTACTAATTGCTTTCAGAGTTGATTGAATTATAATGGCACAAAAGAAAGTATTTACTGCGGCTCATAATTATCGAGGTCTTGAAGATGCCATTAGTTCTATTATGGACAAAAGTGATGACCCCGACGAGGAATATGACATTATATGTCCACCTGAACCTAATGCTGTACCTGATGAGAAAGAAGGAAACTTCGTGTCTTCTACACTTCCACGAGACATTCCTGGTACTGTAGAAGTAGTTAGTCGGCATTTAGAAAACGAATCTAATTGGGAAAGCAATGACGACGAGCCACTTGCAACACTGACTTCCATTGATATGCGACCTCCAATTGTTGATAATGCGTTCTTGGAGAAAAATGTTGCCCATTTACTCTACTACACAAGAAGTAACAGAAGTCATTGAAGACAGACGCAATTCTTAAATTGATGCTCTTAAAACTTTAACTCCACTAATGTCATTTGAAAACTTTTTTGACGACAACATTGTTTATTTGATTGTTTAAAACAGCATATTATACGCAGGCCAGAAAAACAGACACACTTTTGATTTGAGCAAAGACGACTTCAAAGGATGTCTAAGAATTTTACTGCTATCTGGTTATCACAGATTGCCAACTGAACGAGCATATTGGAGTTTGAATGAAGACCTCGGTGTTCAAATTGACAAATTGTAGGTCAAGAAATCGTTCCCTCGACATCAAGAGAAACCTGCATTTTGCGGACAATACTCTTGCTGGGACGTCTAATGACAAAATGTTTAAATTTCGCCGTCTATTTGACCTTTTAGAACCGAATTCTTGCCAATGGGGAGTGTTTCACGAAAATTTGGCAATTGATGAATCGATGATAAAGTACTTCGGCTATCACCTCGCTAAACAATTCATCAAGGGAAACCCCATGCGATTTGGGTATCGCAATTGGGCTGTTAATGCTTCTAATGGATATTGCTATTCATTTGATGTATTTTGTGGAAAATCATTTGAAGTTTCTAAAGATCCACTTGGTTCTAGAGTAGTGAAAACTCTGTTACAGAAATTGCCAATAAACCCAAAGGAACACGTTGTGTTCTTTGACAATTTGTTACGATTTACGTACAAGTTACGATTTGCTAAATGACTTAGCGAAAATGGGCTTTAGAGCCACAGGAACTGTGAGAGAGAACCGCACAAAAAATGCCCATTGTTTTCAGCAAAAAAATGAAGAAATCCACCATGAGAGCTGATTATGATTATTGCTTTGACATAACAAATGAGATGTTGTTTGTACGTTGGAAAGATAATAATGATTGTACCATGGGAACAAATTATGACAACATTGAACCTTTAGGAAAAGTAAAGTGGTGGTGTAGTGACAAAAGGCAAAAGATATATGTAGATATACCGCATGTGTTCCAAATCTATAACAAAGAAATGGATGGGGTAGACCAAATTGACCAATCTATCAGTACGTACCGTACATCAACAAAAAGTAAAAAATGGTGGTGGGTTATTTTTACTTATTTAGTGGATTTGGCATTTGCTAATTCATGGCGTCTGCATGCACTAACTAGAACCGAGACAGATTGTGTGGATCAACTGTCTTTCAAAAGAAATATAGCGAGGGCTTATTTGCATCACAATGCCAAGAGAAGTCAACCATCATCAATGGTAGAAAGCCTATTGCTACAAAATAATGGGCACAACCCTGAAAGGATTGTTAATCCATTAAGATGTGTTGTCTGCCATAACAGAGTTCGTTGACGTTGCGAGAAATGCCACAAAACACTTTGTGTCGAAAGACCATGCCTTGGACATTTTCACCATTGATCTGCCCGTTGTACTGGGTTGGGTACACCCCTTTATTTAAGTTCTTTCTTTAGTTTTAAAATTTGTATGCCAATTTCCTGTGTTTTGTGTGTGTTTTGTAGAAATAAAACTTTATATCAAAAAAGCATTGTACTTTTTTCTTGGGCGTTAATGGGTTAATGACACTAGGGTGTTTAAACACGGCGTAGGGTAGCAATCGGCAGCAAAATCGATCTTCTGCGCCTGGACAGTTTGAGTTTCGCATCACTTTTGAGCATCTGCTCATGCGCAGAAGATCGGGGTTGCTGTCGATTAATGTACGCTACGCTGTGCTTATAACCTACGAAAATGCGTGCACCACTGGTCACTGGCTTGCGAGTTGCGTTCGGCAGGTTGTCAAATATTTATTTTTAATAATTCCAACCCCCAAAAAACACATTCTAATTATTTTCTATCAAAATTTTTTGTCCGCCGCGTTCACAAAATTAAAAGGAGGCTAATATCAAGTTTAAAAAAAATAGTCTAAAAAGTTCTGGGAATAAATGGGTTAAAGAAAACGAATAAGTATTGTAAGAATTACGTATTGTAACTGTGCCACATAGGTATAAGAGAAATTAAAAGTTGATATTGAGCTATTGTCGATGTGTCTATTTTGCATTGTTCTTTATTATGTAGATGCAATTTACTGTTGATGAGGAAGGAACTAAAATAATAAATATTTTCGATATTCAGGCTTACATATATTACCATTTTCTAATTTTCTTTAGCCTCCTTCCAATTTTATCTAGCTGTAAATTCATTCACTATCAAACTTGTATAAGTTAAAGTAAAAATCACGGAATTTGGTTGAGTGTAAAGCTTTCTTTCTAAACGAAAACCTTTAATGTTTTAAATATAAACATTTTTGCACGTTTCTAAATGTCAGAAGTTTTTTTCAAAATAGTAACTATACCATAATACGAACTCACTTTCTTCAATATGAGCAAAAAAGTTTGAGAAGAATGTTAAAGCATTATCCAGAAAATGTTGAAAATGGTATATATGCTTCATGTAAAGTACCCCTTAAAATTAAATTATATTAATGATCTCCAGAACGGCACAATTAGATCTTACATCTACGTGTTTACAAAGTTTCAACTCAAAATCTTCTAATCTAACAACGTTTTGCGAGTCATATCCCTCCATCTGTATTTACAATTGTATTTATCGATTTTCGGATAGAAAACTGCAAGTATCCCTTCTCTTCCGGCACTAATCTTAACATCTTTTGAACGGCTCTAAAAGACCTTACTCCTGAAGCGTACACAAATTACAGATGAAAAGAACCTTAAACACGGATTTTACAACGGTTATTCGAGATCATATTGTTGTGGCGATTGCAATACTTTTCCTCCCTATATTACAGTATATAGAGGAAAAGATGCAGAATAAGAGTAGCCACAGCCAGCACTCCCTGGTGATCTATCTTCTCTCGCGATTTGCAAGCGGTTATTTTAGCATTCTTATGTGGCACTTACAAAATTCTTAGACTAAACGGAAAATTATATAATTCTTGCATCATTAAAGTGTGCTAAAACTGCGTGAGCGTCAGATTGTTCTATACAGTTCTATACAGTTTTATGTGTGAGATTTCCATCTCTTAGCAGCCTTGACAATTGAAACAGTTCTTGAACTGGATTTTTTTGTCTCAAATTTAAAAATCTGATTCAATATCAGTTTTGGAGTAGAAAAAGAAAATGATAACTTAGAAAGAGGAGAGAAAATGATCTGGGTGGCCGAGATTGCTAAGGCAGTAGTGCAGTGGGGAAGTCGGTCCGAAGGATCGCGGGTTCGAGTCCCGCCTTGGGCATTGTTGTATTTGTGTTCGCCCTTTCACCTCTCATCATCACGCTATCACTTCATTCAGTATACAGATACCCCTAACGTTAAATCAATGGTGGTCGCTAAAGACCTCGTTTTAATGTGATCTTAAATAAATAAAAAAGAGGCAATAAGTAGAACATCTGTTCTTGAATTTTGTTTAAGGTTTATTTAAGACGATTCAGTTCACTTAATTTGTCAGATATAATCAATAACAATGTTTGTCTAAGAACTTTATACGTTCTATTTTCAAAAGCTTTTTATATTTCTTGGACTGAATCTCAAATTCAAAAATCCGATTCAATCTTACTTTTTACGAAGAAAGGAAAAATGATAACATAGAAAGAAGAAATAAATTTAACATTTTTTCTTTCATTTTCTGGTTGATCTAAGACGTTTCATTTCACTAAATTTGTCAGACATATTCGAAATCAAAGTTTGTTTAAGAACTTTATACATCCTATTTTCTAAAGTTTTTTTGATATTTTTTGGACTATTTCAGTCTAAGAAATATAAAAAAAAATCTTTTAAAAATAGGATGGAACAGATCTTGTGAATAAAAGTATTGTAATCTAAATGTTTTTGATGATTCAATAATAGTGAATGAATGTTTTAGGTTATAAATATATGCAATTTTTATTCCTCGAATATTTATTAAAAATATTATATACTTAAAAACTATCCTGTTTAACCTGTGAAAAATATGCTCTATTTAAATTCTTTCCTCAAGAATTTGGCTTCCAACAATCTGGTAGCTGACCACCCCTGATAAAGGGCAACATTCACTGACATTATTCCACACAATTTAGCTCTTAAACATTTGAGTTTATTTAATTAAAAGTATTTCGAAAAATGTCGTCCGACGGTAATAAAAGTGAAATAATATCTTTAAAATGTTAATTAAACATTATATTTCCTAGCGCTCTTAAGGAGACAATTGCAGATATCTTTCGTTTTCATCCGTAAAATACTGAATTTATTACGTCCTTCAACTGGTCGCGTCATTAGTGTATGTGGATTGCGTGATATGTAATGCGTCAATAAATTCATTACTCTCATAGTGCAGTTCATATCATTGAATTTTCTTTCATTACTAGCGACCACTCTCAATTACAATTAAATTAGGAGATATTCGATGATTGAACCGTGTTTTATCAATACTATCACTACAAAACGAATTGAACAATTAATAATGATAGTAAAATCTTACATTTTTGAGAGACCAAAAAATAATACCATGTCATTACATGCCTTAGACAAAGGGAAAACATTCAATATAGAACGAATAAAATTAAATTAGTTAGAAAAAATACGTCGTCTGTAATTTGTAGTGCTTCTTCCAAGGGTTTGTCGCAGAACTATATCAGTCGCAGAAAATAATGTTTATCATAAAATTAAATGTAAAATAAACACTTTGAATGATATAATTACTTTAAAAAACTAAATGAAATCATCCTCCACAAAATAATATACATTTCTAACATTTTCTGAAGATCAATGTTGAAATCTTCTCTCACTCAAGGGGCTCAAAGTGAACATGTTGTTTTGTAAACCTCTATTATTAGTTAAAAAAATTTACAACAACGTTTACAATAATTTTCGGTCGTACATAGACATGACTACATATACATACTTCAAACACCCAAAACGACAAAAACAAGCCAGAAAGAAAGAAATAAGCCAATTCGAAAATGGAATCGATCACATATGAGAAACACTTCATGCCGAAAGTTACCTAAATGTCGATGCCTTGTCTAATAAATATCATAAGTAAAACAAGATTAGATGATTCTCTTATCGAATTAATCGCGTTCTAAGAGAAAATAATGTTGTTTTTTTCGCTTACACGCAGTAAATTCCTTTCTCAATGAACCGCTAACACAATTTGATATTTTAACAGACGTCCACAAAAATTTATGTGAAATTTTACAAGTTCACTAATTTTACTAGTTCTAGAAGGTCATATTTCTAGGACACATTGACACCAGATTCAAAAAATAATTCACAATAATTAAAACTCAAACTTCCAGAAATTTGAGGAAGCGAAAGCAACGAAAAGCCGCACGAGCTCCATCCGCCGAGCCCCGTAACTTACGTGCGGAGAGATGCTGGATTTCGATGAGCGCTTCTCGAGGGCAACTGATGGTCCACAAGCAGCGCCCCTGACTTTTATCCCTTCACTGCCCCCCCACCACCACCACTACCACCGCATTATCGTATCCGCCCTTCCTTTCCCCTCATATCGGAAAAAGGGCTGAAAGTAAGGGAGGAGGGAGAACAATAGCTTTTGCAAAAAGAGAAATTCAAAAGATTCAGAAAGACGCTGAAAAACGTGGATCATTGGCCTGGATGCAGCTTGGATCTTGTTCTAAGGAAAATGCCATGTGTCCTAAGTAAATGTACGGTATTCCTATAGGGTACTTCTACAATATGGACGTAACTTGGAGTCTACATTTAGAGACTAAGTCATACATAACATTCCATTAATTCTGTTTTTATAAGATGTGAGTGAATTATTTCCAAATTTTTATAGAATTATTATTGTTTTTGTTATTATTATTATTATTATTATTATTATTATTATTATTATTATTATTATACGGATTTTGGTCATTTATGACCACGCTACATGTTATCTTCCAAGTCCTAGTCATATTTATCCCGGAGAGATTAACGTGTGTCATTATGGGGATCAGCTTTAATCGTCTGTATCCCTTGCGATTCAAGGTAAATACGACTTGAATTATGAATTATGGGTTGATAGAATGATGACGAGAGGTGAAGGGACAATCGCAAATACGACCATACTTACACAGGACTCGAAACTGCAAACTCCTCGGTGCAGACGTCGGCTACCGCAAACCCTGCGCCACGAGGGACGGCTTATTATTATTATTATTATTATTATTATTATTATTATTATTATTATTACACTAATTCACGACTAAAGATATTATGAGCAGTCTGAATATAAAATCTAATCCTGGTTGCAACCAGCTACCTACGCAGCAGATCTAGATGTCGGTGCCTCTACAATCCTTTGCCGATAAAGTAGACTGTTCCAAATAAAGCAATTTCTTGCACACCCCTGTCAATAATATTTACATTAGCGGCGATTTTTTCACATTATTATATTTACGAGTACATGTGCTTTAAATAATGTCAAGGAAGGTTTCTCGAAAACACAACAGTTTTCTGTAAAATGTAGCTCAAAATTTCGCATTTTTAGAAACGCTCAAACGCCATTTTCTCTTATAAGGCTGCAAATTTTTTCTTGAAACTTTTGCAACAGATAGTGATAATTACACTCTTTAATATGACGTAAAGTTTATTTTGAGTTATTTTTTGTTTTTTCAAAAATTACATAATTGTAATTTTTTTGAAAGATCTCTCACATCTTTAATATGCACATTACCAGCAAATTGTAAAGATTATTATATTTGTGAGTGTACGTGCTTCAAATAACTTCAAATAAAGTATTTTGAAGATTCAAACATTTTCTGTGAAAATGAGCTTCAAATTTCGCATTTTTAGTAGCGCTAAAATGCCAGTTTCTCTTAAACGGCACATAATTTTTAACAGAAAATTGCCATTAAGGGCCAGGTTTTTGGGTTCTTTAATATACTAAAATTAATATTTTCGTTCTACCAATAGGAAACCGAAAAATTAAGAAAATGAAAGAAAAATGTACTTTTGGCGGTGATAGATGACAGCTGGCAAGAAAGAGTTTGTGGCAATTCCGAATAGCTAGCGAAGACCGAAGGAAATAGAAAACTAAGACGGGAATGTCTGTGCCATTCTGTAGCACAACTAGTTTGACTCAGTTTGGTGGCGTCAGAAAAATTCAGTGTCTGTTATTCTGCGTGTCTTGCACAGTTTTCTTCGCAATGCTCCTTGCAACACTAACAATGCCTCTATTTCCCATTCTTCGGTCAGATTCGGCCTCATTCGAGGGTCATCTTGATGGCTGACTACACACTTTTCGCATCCCGACTATTGCGTTGTGCCAGAAGGCCTCAATTTGTCTGAGACCTCGTCCTCCTTCCTTACGTGACACATAAAGTCTATGTACATCAGCTCGAGAACGGGAAACATGATGCATTGTTAGCAGTTTTCAAGTTTTTCGATTCATGATGCGAATTTCTTGCTCAGTCCAGTCTACTAGATCGAAACTGTATTCGGCTACAGGCACCGCCAAACTACCTATTGCTGATATGTTATTCCTGGAATTCAGAGCGGACTGCACGACAAGTCTCACTCTTCCGTAATACTCCTTGCGAATTCTCTCATTCATTGTGTCGTTCGAGATGTTCTCACATTCTTTAATGCCCAGATATTTGTAAGTTTTACCTGACTCAAGATCTTGGATCACAGTGTGCCTATCAACTTCAATGTTCTCTGACGTGGTCGTTTGGCCCCTTT
Source organism: Acheta domesticus (assembly GCA_031308135.1). NCBI lineage: Eukaryota > Metazoa > Arthropoda > Insecta > Orthoptera > Gryllidae > Acheta > Acheta domesticus. Next base: position 100,121,940 of record JAHLJT010008756.1, read on the forward strand.
TTAAGTTGACTTTTGTACACTTGTCAAGACCAAACTTCATGCAGATTTCATTGCTAAAAACATTCACGACAGACAGCATTTGGGAGAGAATCGCTTCATTCTTAACAAACACTCTCAGATCATCCATGTAAAATAAATGTGATACAGGCCTTTCATCACCAGGGAGCTTGTAACCAAAGTCAGTGTGCGACAGCTGTCTCGATAGAGGAATCAAACTAATGCAAAACAGAAGAGGGGATAGTGAATCTCCTTGAAAAATTTCCCTCTTAATCTGAATACTTCTTGTTTCTACTACTCCCTTTCCGCTATGTATTAGTAACCTGGTACTCCACGACTTCATACTAGCCTTGCAAAACTCAACAAGTCTAGGATGAAATCGATTGATCTCCAGGGTCTTCAAAATCCAATCGTGTGATACACTGTCAAAGGCCTTCTGTTAGTCAATCCAAGCCATGCTCAAATCACGTTTTCGTTTCTTTACATCATTCAAAATTATTTTATTCAGAAGCAAGATTTCCTTACAGCCATAGGAACCTTTACGACATCCTTTTTGTTCAGATGGCATCAGATGATTCTTGTCTAGATGTCTGTACATTTTGTCAGCAATGGCTGCAGTTATAACTTTGTACAGTACTAGCAGACAAGTGATTGGCCTGTAGTTCTTCGCCAAAGTTAGGGTAGCAAATATGTAATGCCGGGTGTGAGCCATTCCGGGAGTTCCTTTGGGTTTTCTAAAATTTTATTAACAGCCTTTGCTAGATGAGAATGTATTACTGTTAACTTCTTAATCCAATAAATCTGGATCTTATCAATCCCGGGAGATTTCCAGTTTCCCATATTTTTAATTGCTTGGAAGAGGTCCACTTCCGAGAATTCGTGAACATCTTCCATTGTTTCCACAAGTTCATCGGCAGCATCGACTTCAGATTGAATCCAAGATGCGTCTTTGTTGTAGGATCTGCTCTCCTCTCAGACCCAAGGAAATAGAAAACTAACACGGGAAAGTCTGTGCCATTCTGTAGCACCACTAGTTTCTGCCGAAAATCCGCTGTTATTTTGCGCAGCATTACATAACTCTACTAATACTATGTATATTACTGCGTATATACGTATGTATACAGGAAAGTAAATATATGAAAATGTATTTCTCCACACTATGAAAAATTTGTAAAATGAGCATTGTGTACTCTGTTTCGTGGACGAGCGAATTCGTGTCAAAAATTCGAAGAAACCCAACTCTCTCTCTCTCTCTCTCTCTCTCTCTCTCTCTCTCTCCCTTTCCCCCTCCCCTCCCCTCTCCCTCTCACCCGCTCTCCCCTTCTCCCCTCTCCCCCTCCCTCTTTCTCCCACTCTACCCCTCTCTTCCCCTTTCTCTCTTTCCCCCCTTCACTCGAGCCACTAGAGCCCCTCACCATATAAACCCCTTCAAATATGTCAACTAGTGGTGCTACAGAAGACTTTCCCGTATTAGTTTTCTATTTTCTTGGATCCGGAATAGCTGTCCAGAATTATCACATACTCTTGCCAGCTGCCATCTATCGCCGCACAAAGTACATTTTTTTTACCTTTTCGTTTTTTTTTGTTTTTTTTTTGTTTTCTAATGGTAGAACGGAAATATAATTTTAGAATATAACAGAACACGAAAATCTCGTCCTAAATGGCAATTTTCCTTTAATAACTTTTAGCCGTTCTTAAGAAAATGGCGCTAAATCGCTACTAAAAATACGAAATTTGAAACTTTTTTCACAGAAAATATTTGAGTTTTCGAGAAACTTCATTTGAAGTTATTTGAAGTACTTACACTCACAAATGTAATAATCTTTACAAATTGCTGGTAATGTGCATTTAAAGAGGTGAGAGATTTTTCACAAAAATTACATTTGTGTAATTTTTGAAAAATCAAAAAAATCCCCAAAATTGAACTTTACGTCATATTAAGGAGAGGAATTAGCATTATCCGTTCCAAATGTTCGAAGAAAAAATTTGGAGCGGAATTTTAAGCGTATTCACAGAAAACAGTTGAGTTTTCGCAAAACTGTAAGTGTCATTATTTAAAGCACAAGTAGTCATTAATACATTAATGTGAACAAATCGCCGGTAATGTAAATATTAAAGACGTGAGAGGCGAGTCAAAAAATTACATTTTTGCAATTTTTGAAAAAACAAAAGTAATATGGCGTTTATGTCATCTCATTGAGTACATTTAGCACTATCCCTACCAAACGTTTAAAGAAAAAATTTGTAGCCGTTTTTTAAAAAATATTGTTTTCTTCAATTTGGAAAAAATCCTACACATGGTTAAGCGCTAGTGGTGCTCACAGACGGACGGATAGACGGACGGACAGACGGACGGACAGGCGGACAGATGGACGGACAGATGGACAGTCGGACGGACAGACGGACGTTTAGCTTTCAATTGGTTTTTTGATATCAAGGACCCACGAAACGGGGATTTTGGCTACACCATGTGTTCGGGATTTTTTTTTCTTAATTTAGCAACTGAAGTTATCCACTTTTTCGTTATCACGGCCAGACAACGATTTTTTTCTGCCGAAAATTCGCCATCTTTTGTCGCAGCATTACATAACTTTCCTTGTACTACGTATATTACTCCGTATACACGTACGTATACGGGAAAGTGAAAATCAATATGTATACAAAATTTGGCCGCAAACAGGCGAAAATGTCAAATAATGCACGAAACTACCCCGAAAAATGTCGTCGGTGTCTATTCCTCCTACAACCCCGTCCAGTAGAGATTTCGAAAATACACTGAAAATTGGTGTACATGTAAAATGCATTTGTCATTTAAGGTGCGGATTAATTTGACTTTTGCCCGCTAGCGGTGTTCTCAGGTCAGGAACCAGTTTTTATTTATGATCCAGGCTGGGAGTGAGGGAGGCATGAGGTGAGCATGATGAATTCTCTTCATCGTATTTAGGATAATTGGCATGCCTGAGTTTTTCTTTCGTCATACAGCTACAGAAACTGAGAAGATAAGAATAGAAAGCCACAGCTCTATTTTTATCCCGACCGGGAATCAAACCCAGGAAAGCATCACGGAAAGCTAGCACGCTGTCCATGAGCCACACGAGGGGCCGACTAGTAAAATGTCATATGTAAATAAAAAGTTTGATGAATAAGGGGGCCCTAATAGATGTTGGCTCCCGTCCTATTTTAGTCTGCTCTCGCCTACCCAAGCGAATCATAGTATTTTGGATTTAAGGGTCGGCAAACTACAGACCTTTCGACATTGATCACCCGAGCATCGTAACTAGTGAATGATGTTTTGTTTCTTTGAATGGATACGTTTTACATATTATTTACATCACTCCTCTTTGTCAAGGAGACATCGAGTAAAGAATTTTTAGTGAAAAAAATTGATCAGCTACATGATAAACAATTTGTTACGAAACTCCCTTAAGAGATTACAAAGAGAGGTCGCCTGTCCACTATGTACACACAAGACACAATGTTGAGCTTATATTAATCGAAATTGTCACCAGAAAATGTCTGTATTCATTTACAAGGATAAAATTTCCTGTTTCGTACATTACACAAACACTGCTCGATATTTGGTTGATGATACGCTCTTAGGCGCACGATGTCGACCATGAATTAATTCCACGAAGAAGGATAGAGCACCAAAGAAAGAGCCTAGAGCAACTAACACAAGTGCTTCCCTCATATGTAACACTGTCAGAGGTTCCACTGAAACAATCTGGTCACTTTGCTTGACATTGAAGCACACAAAATAGTTTAATTTCGGATGACGGCTCTGGTCTGAACGCAACTTAATAGTCAGTCCCGATTCCACCACCCTTTGAAGCACCTCGTTGAAGCGATCGGCCAGAAACCAGTTTTTGCGGATGGCAAACGACAGAAACGTTGGGCTCATCACACACTCGGGGACACGATAGAATTGCGAACACAAGCCCAACTTTTTGCTTAAGGTCTTTTCAATTTGTTCGAGCGTAAACATTGGTGCAAGAGCTCCAGTGCCGCTGGGAAGCAAGTCTAAATCGTCGGGTGCGGCCTTAAATTTCCCTGCCAAGGATGCAAAAACTTCTCCGAAGGTTTCTAGGCCTTTGAGTTGACGGTGGAACCACCATGGAACGTAGATATCTGTGAGTGCAACGTCTACATCTTCCAAAGTGTCAATTTTTCTGAGATGTCCCAAAGCAATGATTGTCCCCGTTAAAGAACCGGCGATGGTACTAGCGGTGAAGAAACTGAGGATGCTAAGCCATAACATCAGCCTGCGATATCGAAAATCAAAGCTGCCGGTGATGAAAGTTCGCAATGCTTCAAAGACTGCTACACCAATGTTTGCGCGGAATCCTAAGACAGCTGCGAAGACGAACATCAGAACTGAAAAGCCAATGGCACCCCACATTGACAACGGCACAGTGAATAATACGCTTCGCAGTATCCGTGGTTCCTTTTGAATAAGAAAGCAAATATTTTCCATATAATGTGGGTACAATGTACTGACGTTCGATATGAAGGGGTTGGAATAATAAATAGGTTCTATGTAAATATCTATTGCTTCATTAGCCAATTCTCGGTAACCTCCTTCCAGGCTCTCCTGACCGTCAATCCATTCACCGTCAATCTTGTGTACTTCGCATCTGAAACCTGATCGACTCACAACTATATGTAGGATTTCATTGTGCCGTGAAAATCGTTTTTTCCACTTGGTGCACCAAAATTCGTTGTACCACATATAATGCACTCCGACTTTCACAGTTAGATTATCATACAGTTGGAATTCTTTTCTTCGAACAACATCCATTTCATCCCGTGGAATCGGTTCTGACGCTTCTTTTCTGAAATTATTTTTATAGTATGTCTTATTTACAAGTGAATGGGCTATCATCAGATCCATGAGTAACAAAATAAACGATACATAGGTAACATTCACCGGCATGATTTCACACAATACACCACTAAAGTTAAAACCTCGAGTTTATTTCATGAGATGTTTGTAAAAATAACTTCTGACTCAAAAGAAAAATACTATACATGCACCTGAAAAGAGTTAATTAAATGGTATAAGCGCTTGAGTGCTTAATTCGAAGCTTTTAGGAATGTATCGTTTCCAAGGTAACATACGAGTGTTGGGCCTTCGAGAGGTAAGGATGTTTACGTAAATGAATTAATGCATGCAGAATGAATTACTTCCGTATTACGAATCATCTTAATTTCCTTTTATAAACAAACATTAACTAGAATTAAGTTATTTTCGATTACTGCATGCTCTTTTACCAAGACACAACACACAATGTGCTTAGTATATAACTACGAGTATTAATTAATGGAAAAACGTATTACGAATGATTACAATTATTGCACCATCTCGTTAAATTCTTTGTACAAATGAAGAAAAGTTATAAGCAGACAAACGTCTAAATGTTATAGGAGCAGTTAATAACTAATGTGCGGAATAAATCTCATAAAAAATTGAACGTCTTTAGTTAAAAAGAGAAATATATTTTAATATTAACTAGTGGTGCTACATAATGACACAGGATTTCACATATTAGTTTTCTATTTCCTTCTCGGTCTCGGCTAGCACTTCGGACTTACCACATATTCTTGCCAGCTGCCATCTATCGCCGCCCAAAGTAAATTTTTTGACATTTTCTTAATTCTTCGGTTTCCTAATAGTACAACGGAAATATTATTTTAAGAACATTAAAGAACAAAAAAGCTTCGTCCTAAGTGATAACTTTCTTTGACACTTTTTGAGAAAATAGCGTTTAAGTGCTACTGTAAAATCGAAATTTGAAGTTAATTTTCACAGACAATTTTTGAGTTTTCGAAAAACATCATTAGAAGTCAACAGAAGTACATCAACTCACAAATAAAATAGTGTTCACAAATTGCTGGAAATATGCCTAATAACGGTGTGAGAGATCATTCAAAAAAATTACATTTGTGAAATTTTTTTAAAAACGAAAAAATACTCCAAAATCAACTTTATGTCATATTAAAGAGTCCAAGTATCACTATAATTTCGAAAACATTTAAGAAAAATTTAGAGCTACTTACGAGAAAATGGCGTTTGAGCGTTTCTGAAAATGCGGAAATTTGAGCTAATTTTCATAGAAAACAGTTGAGTTTTCGAGAAAATTTACAGGACATTATTTAAAGTGTATGTACTAATAAATATAATAATGTAAACAAATCGCCGCTAATGTAAATATTAACGACGTGAGAGAAGTCAAAAAATTACATTTTTGTAATTTTTTAAATAAGAATAGAGCAATATGGCGTTTATATCATCTTGTAAAGTTCATTACGCATTATGTTTACCAAAAGTTTAAAGAAAAAATGTGGAGCCTTTTTGAGAAAATCTTGTTTTTGTATTTTTTTAAATTGTACATATTGCACGCAATATTGCGCGAAAACTACTGATTTTTTTAATGTACATGACCTTAATGAAAGTACTCTATGGAGAACAAATTTTACTTGGCGGAAAAGTCTCTATGTTTAATTTTGTAGTTGTAGGAACAGGCCGAAGAAAATTCAAACTTTTGAAATTTTCAAAACTTTCCGATTAATTTCGAAAAATTTGCCTAATAAATTCGAAAATTAACCGTAAAATTAGGACCTATGCCCCCTTTGTAAGTGAATTTTACTCTATTCTTACAAGAAATTTAAAGTAACAATTTAGAGCCGTTTTTGAGAAAATTTTGAAAATGTTGGGGGGCTTCATGTCAAGAATTTACAGAATTTTTTCAAAATCTCAAAGCTTTGACTCGAGCCAGATCAACAGAGGTTTTTCAATTTTCAAAAATCCTACCTATGGTTTAGGCGCTAGAGGTGTTCACAGACGGACGGACAAACGGACGTTTTGCTTTCAATTAGTTTTTCAATATCAAGAACCCATAAAACAGGGATTCTGACGACACCACGTGTGAGGGGACTTTTTTTCTTAATTTAGCAACTGGATTTATCCACTTTTATCAGGGCCTGGGAATGAATTTTTTCTGCCGAAAATCCTGTTTTTCCGCGCAGCATTACATAACTTCCCCTATACTACGTATATTACTCCGTATATACGTATGTATACGGGAAAGTAAAAACTGTAGATAATCATAAAAGAAAAGAAGAAAAATTTATTTTATTACCAATTATTCAAAAATATATTAGAACCGGAAGAACGCTGTTATCTCTGCTGAATTAAAAACATACTGCAAAATATATGAACTTGGATAAACATGAAAACAGTAAATCCTATAATGACGTACCACGAGAGGTGGCTTAAGGCATCAACTGACGTCACTGCAATGCCTCTGACCGGGAGGTCCTATTTTCGGGTCCCGACGGTGGCAGGCTATTCGACACTAGGTACGTCGAATTCAGTCGCAGTCTGGAGGAGAATTATAGCAGCCGGCTGGTCTGATAGGTAAATTTTTGTACATTCTCCGATCAATACCAGGCGGAGAAGTACCCTAAAAAATGGGCCGCGGATCTCCCGCGATCATTCCTTTCCCTTCCTTGTCCTATCTTCACCCATTACTTACATATACTTACACTTACATGCACCACACTGCCAAACATCTCGTGAGACCGGTCGGGAACTTAAAGCTTGCCCCTGCTGGGGCGGCGCCCGGCTGGTGGAAGACAGCCGGTTGGAGAAAACCCCGGTAGCGATCAGGTAGTTTTGCGCCGGATCTCACCATTCAGCGGAGGGAAGATAACCGCCAAACCGTAACAATTTTTTTAACTAAATAACTTAAATTGCAAAATGTTTCTGTTGTCGCGCACACTAAAACTGGCATGAGTCGCCATTAAACTGATGTAGAAAGTGACCAAGAAACATAATTAGTACCAAATTGAATGATCTGTGGGGGCCTTCTAGAAGAGCAGTTAACATAATACCAGATTTCGTATTTATGCTTATAGTTTTATATTCTAAGCAATTCGTAGGAATTGCTGTCAATGAAAAACTAGGTCCTCTGTTCACTCGTGTTAATTACATCTCACGCGATTGACAGAACTTGATGCAAAATAGTATCAAGAAATACAAAGTGTCAAGTTCACTTTGAAGTATAAAGAAATGTTTATCAGAAACATTTTATGGAATTCAACAGCAAAAGCTCAGTACTTCCTTTTCTCTTGAGCACGCTATTTCGGATGTATTTTAAAATCGTCGACATTATCCTGTAATAGTCTATAGTAGTCTATAGTAGTCTATAGTCTATAGTCTATAGTTCGTGTAATCTCAACAATTTTCGTCAAGGTGCACGCATTTATTAGTTACGTCTCTAAAATTGTTCAAAATTTACGAACTGCCAATTTTTTTGTTTTGCACCTTCCTGCTCTTTCTTCCAAAAATGTAAATAAACGTTTAAATGTCACTTTTCTAATTTAAGTTCAACTTATTTAGTGAAACCTGACTATAATACTAGTTGTACAACTATTGTTACATGATGGCACAGTCCTTCTCGTACTATTTGTAACATTTATGAAAAATATTTAAGAATATATTGCAAATTATATTACTAATTTTATAGGCGGTCAGAATTTGATAGAAAACTAAGAATCCTTTGACCATGTGAGAGATTTCAATGGTTTCATTAGATACCCAGAACCTTGGGGAAAATGCCAAACAATGAAACAGTTTCGTTTTCACGAAAAAATACAAATAAACGAAATATTGTTCTGGGTACTCCACAGCGCTCTTGCTGGCGGGTTGCTGGTGATTGTTCTGTTTAGGATATACTCGTATATTACTAAATATGTACGCACGCGTAAATTGAGAGATAACTAAGCAGCCTACGGGCACGTGCGAGGTGTCAATGGTTTTGTCAGATACCCAGAATTTCGATAAAAATCATAAAACCATAAAACTATCATGTTGTCTGAAAATTTCAAATATTTGATTGTGTTATGCTATCTATTTTCATACTGTACCTACCGACTGAATTCTCAAACACAGCTGGCGTCATACGACAGCAAGACTCCAAAGAAGAGGTCGACCACCATTGAATATTTGCTATGCACGAACTACGTTATGGAACAACTTTCTTTTATGTTCTTGGCGTGAAAAGAACTACACAACTGTGTTTCGGATATAGTATTACATAACTTTACTAATGTAATCCTGAACACTCTTTGTAAAATAGTTTCTAGGAGAGTGTATAACATAATACATGTTATAGTGTTTTATTTGTTCTTGATCAGTGTACGCGCTACTTTTTGGAAATTGAATTGAGTTGAACTGAATTGCCTTATTTTGCATGGCGAGACTCAGGCCATGAGGCCTGCTTTTCCGTCTGACCACGCAAATTTCGCTACGCTCCTTTCACCAACTAGCGGAGAAAGAAGGTATTCTTTGGGCGACGAAACAGGCGATTTTGAATTTAGCTTAGAGGCGTCATTTAGGTTTGAGGATTTTTTACATGCAGTAAATCTACTAACATGGGACAGCCGGCTTTACTTCCCCTCCGAAGGAAGGCGTACGAAGGATTTGTTCGCCCCTAAAAATCCACGGTTTCGATCGGGTTTGAAACCGCGAACTTGGGTGCAAACCTTTCTTCAATTGAACTGCTTGAACCAGCATACCATCTGAAATAAAATGGAAATTTTTCTTGCACTGTACTTAGCAAGCTTTAATTCATCCCAATGACGTTCAACAAGGGTCGTTCAAACGTTGTTCGGAAGTTTGTTTAGTATCAAAAACTGATCTTCGCTATAATTAATTAACTCATTTGCATTTAGAACAATGGATTAGTTTTCTTTTATGTATTAATATATAAATGAACTATTAGACAACTCAACATGCATTGGTGCTCGATAGGATAACGAAATGTTTGAATGCGTCTCAACGTGCTCTGCTTAACACTAGTGCATGATGGGTTGCCAACCAATCAGGGGCAGATGTAACATATAACTTCGTTACATGAAATTTTTCACCACATGTTCATTCGCAACTGGTTGTGCTACTTCAGCATGTACATACTCTCATTATCTGTAATGGCTACGCAATGTTATAATACTACATGAACCCGAAAAAGTGTTTCAAACCAGCAAAATTATCCTCCCCGCGCTGGGAAACACACTCGTTTTTTTCGAGTCAGCACGCCATTCACGCTCCACCTCATATCCGCTTAGCTGAATAGAACCTCCCATCTTTCTAAAAGTTTGGAACATTTGCATTCGCTATTTTAAAAAATTCAGAGATTTCATTAGCGTAATTTCAAGATTCAATTATAAAGAACAGATTTCAATTACGGAAAACATCTCTATCATTAATACTGTAGTTTTGCAAGGATATTTTTCCTTTGAAATTTTTGAAAATACGGAGAGTTTGCCGAAAATGGGATCTGCATAATTTTTAGACAGTTTTTGTGTAATATTATTTTTTGTAAATTGCATTAACTTCAAGCAGAAATTACGCGGAAACAATTTGTTCTTTCAAAAAATTGTAGAATTGTCTCTGAACGGTTTAGGCGCTAGGGTTGATCACAGACAGATGGAGAGAGGCAGTCAGCTTTTTCTGTCAACCACTTTTTCGGTTTCAACCAAACATGGATTCTGGCTACACAACATGTTATGGGAAGTAATTGACTACATACACGAACACGATGCAATATCAGCCCCACAATTCGAGTTTTTTTTATCGAAAACCCACCGATTTCTGCCACCGCATTACAGTACAATATTATTCTTCACTAAGTAAAAATATAGTAAGATGAGAAGGTAAAAACGTACCATTTTCCACCCCTCTACATATCCTATAAGTTTATGTTCATTACGGGACACCTTTTTGTACAGTGACCAAACCGGATTTTTTTCTCTTGGGGGAGCTGTAAGTGAAGAGGCTAGACATGTTTTCTTATAAAGAATATTTCATTCTTGCTGAATTTAACATTTTTTAAAATTAGTTGATATATAATTAGTCCCACGGGTGGCTCATGGATAGCATGGTAGCTTTCTGTGATGCGGTTCCGGGTTTGAATCCCGGCCGAGTCAAAGATGAAGATGTGGCTTTCTAATACAAATCGTTTCAGTTTCTGTAACTGACGAAAAAAGCTGAGGCAGGCCAAATAAGCTACGTACGGTGATGGGAATATATCATGCTCGCAACATGTTCCGCTCATCCCCAGGCCTGCATAATAAATAAAAACAGCCAAATCCGGGACACCGCTAGCTCGCAAAAATCGGATTAATGCCAAATGATAAATACATACGTATAACAAATCAAATGAAGGTAGTGAATGACAATTCTTTGCAATAGAAAGTTAGAAAAACTATATTTCTGAATATGTTTCATCATTTTCTAGGGACGGTCCGCAGCCCCACGAATCCCGTCGGATACGTCACTGTGTGTGTACATAGAACTTCCCCTCCAAACATGGGGCAGCGGCATCACAATGACGCTTGCTATAGCTGTTACAAATTGTTACACAATTATCTTCTTCTTCTTGCCGTTTTCTTAACCGCTACTTCGGTCTTCCGGCGCCTAATCTTCTTCTCCAGTCTTCTCTGTTCTTCCAGGCATCAGGAGGTAATTTCCACTTCTCGATTGTCTTTCTGATCTGGTCGTTCCACCCTGGTCTTGGTCTTCCTCGTTTTCTCCTTTCACTTGGTTGCCATTCTAAAGATTTTTTGGGGAGTCTTTTCTCCTCCATTCGCTGTACATGTCCAAACCAAGTGAGTTGTTTCTTTTCAATTTCCTCTATAATATCATGATGCATATTCATTATTTCCTTAACCCTTTCATTTCTAATTTTTTCCATTCTAGATATTGCTGCAGCTCGTCTGAGGAAATCCATTTCCAGGGCTCTCAATTTTCTTTTCTGTTGTTCTGGAAGTTGCCATATTTCTGCTCCGTATAATGCAACACTTTCAATCATACTTTTATATATTCTAAATTTCGTTTTTCTGCTTATATTTGGATCCCAGATCACTGGATTCAGGGCTCCTAAAATTTTCCTTCCTTTAATTATTCGAGTTTCACATTCCTTTTCATAAAAACCTTGTTTCCCTATTGTTGTTCCCAAGTACTTTATGTTCTCTGCTGTTCTTATTATTTCTCCAGTTTCCATAGTCAATACATCATGTGTACTGCCTAGTGTCCAGTACACTGTTTTCTCTAGATTGGGGCTTAGTCCCCATTTCTCATAATCTTGTTTTATCTTCCTAGTCATATATTCAATATCTTCCTGGTCTTGCGCCATCAGTACCTGATCATCAGCGAATTGTAGGGTATAAAGTGTTATATTATCATCAAGTGGTATTCCCATCCCAGCGCATTTTCTTTTCCATACCTGTAATACCGCATTAACATATATTTTAAAGAGGGTAGGTGACAGACAACATCCTTGCCGTAGTCCTTTTGATATAGGAAATGCTTTGGTCATCTGTTTTCCAACTTTCACCTTTCCTTTTTGATCTATGTACAATTCCTTCACCGCATTTATTAAAATTTTATTTATATTACTTTCATTCATAACTTCCCATAACTTTATGACTGGCACACTATCATAGGCCTTTGCTAAATCAAGGAAGACCATATGGAGTTCTCTCCCTGTTTGCCATTTCTTTTGCATCACCTGGGACAAACAAAACAGGTTATCTATGCAAGAACGACCTGCTCTAAAACCACTTTGTTCTTCTTCTTCGTACTCTTTGTATCCCTCTTCTATTAATTCTCTTAACATTCTTCCATATACCTTACTGAACGTGTTTGTCACTGCTATCCCTATATAATTTTCACATATATCTTTTCTTCCTTTCTTATATATTGGTGTTATATAAGCCATTTTCCAGTCTTCGGGTACATTGCCTTTATTGATACAGCTATTAATTAGCTTCGTCATCATCCGTACTAGCTTTGGTGTTCCATTCTTTATCAATTCGCTGGGGATTTCTCCTGGACCCGGAGCCTTACCACCTTTCATTTCTTTGATACATCTCTTGACCCTACCTTCTGTTACTGTAATTTCTGTGGCCGGAGATATCTTTTCCCTTTCAGTAGTTCCAAGAAAATCTGATCTTCCTTCATTCAATAATGTTCTAAAATAGTCTTCCCATTTACTTACAGATATACTTTGTATGCGGACTTTTTCCATTTGGGGAGATTTGACCTGTTTTATGAACTTCCAAATCTCGCTTGTTTTTGTCCCACCTATGTACATTTCTACTTCTTGGCATTTACGCTCCCAAGATTGTTGTTTTTCTTTTCTTATCATGTTTCTAACTCTATTTCGTTGGATGTTATATTCCTCCCTGTTTTCCGCTTTCTTGGTACTCAACCATTTTTCATACAGTCTCTTCTTCTCCTCTATTTCCCGCTCCAGGTCTTGAGTTATCCAATAGCTCCTCCCTCTCCTTTTCTTATTTAAAGGTATTTCTCCAAGTGCTCCTTTAGCCGCTTGATGCAGACTATCTTTGAGGTGTTCGTATATCTCCTTATTTGATCCAACTACGTTTTCATTAAGTAAATTATCCAATCTATTTTGAAATAAATATTTTATACTTGGTTGTGATAGACCCTCTATATTATATTTCCTAGCTTTACTATTTTCATTTTTGTCTCCCTTATGTTCTCTGATCTCCATTTCTTTTTGTCTTATGGGTGGAAACATAATTTTGGCCTTCACTAGATAATGGCTGGATCTACATTCCGGGCCTCTGTGTACCCTGACGTCCATTACTTTCTCAGTTAAATACTGTCTAGTGATTACGTAATCGATCACAGATCTCCTTCCTCTTACCTTATCTTCCCAAGTGAACATATGCTTATCTTTATGTTGGAAGTGACCGTTTCTAATTATAAGTTCATGTTGTTCACACAGTTGAATCAATCTTCTTCCATTTGAATTTTCCACCTCTTCTCCATGTTGTCCAACGACTTTTGAGTTCCGAGATTTTCCCACTCTTGCATTAAAATCTCCCAATAAAATTAGTTCTCTATTTACCCCACATTCACTGATTACCCCATCCAGTTTTGAATAAAATTGATCCAAAATATTAGTATCTTCATTTTCATTTGGAGCATACACTCCAAGAATCGTCATTTTGTATCTAAAACTTTCCAAATTTACTTTAATCAGCCTCTCATCTATAGCTTCCCAACTTTTAATATGGTTTCTAAATTTATTTTTTATGACTATGGAAATCCCTTTACTACCCCTTTGATCTTTTTGTACTCCACTCCAAATATGAACATAGGGTCCAATCTCTTCTATACCGGAGCCTTTTTTCTTTGTCTCACTTAAGCTTGCAATATCCATATTTAAATCTTGAAGTTCCTTAATTACCTCCTGTATTCTATTTCCCAGACCTTGAGTATTCCATGTTCCAATATTCATTATCCATTTCCTTTGCCTAGTTCGTCTCCGGTTACCGTCGTACACAATTATCTATATTAAGAATTATCTAAGAAATATTGGGTTATATGAAATAAAACGTACATTTTCTCCCCCATTTCCTCAATCTTCCTGTTTCCAATTGATTTACAGGAAACTTTCAGTTTTCGAAGAAAAAACCCTTTTCGTATGGACAATTTTTGTGGGAAGTTGAAGCCGTTTTTCAGAAACGTTCGTAAGGGAGTTTGTAAAAATAAACCAATTTGAATTTTCTCTCAAAAACTCATGATTACGAGAGAAATTTCGTAAGAGATCATGTGAAACCTTTTAATGTATTGGGGTGATACATGCATTAAAGTATATCTAACGTAAATATTATCAAATTGCGAGGTCATCCAAAGATTTACATACGTGTAATTTTTTAAAAATCAAAGGTTTCAATCAAAATGAAGCATACATCTCATTTAGTGTATTGTGCTCTATTCGCACAAAACGTTTTAAGATTAGTTTTAACTTTTTGTGTGGATAACTCGTATTTGAGAGAAACGCGGTTATATTTTAAAAAATTGTCACGATTTCACTCAAAATAACTAAACAGTTATTTGTGTTTCTGAATAACTCGTACATGTCATCATTTAAAGATCTACTGTATTTTTGAAGAATATATTTCCTTAAGAAAAACATGGATCTCAAACATTAAACTTTTGTCATTTTTGAAAGTTCAGAAATTTTAATGATAATAAGACCGGTACCACTTTGAAGAGCGCAATTTGCTCAATTCTTACAAAAAAAATAAAGATTTTGGAGCAAGTTTTGAAAAAATGAAATGTGCCAGGGGTTCCATGAAATGTGGGGGTTGCATCATCTGTTAAAAGATCCATTTGAAATAGCGAAGTCAGCGCAGGGCCAGATCGATCGCAGAATAGGCATTTGGGAGAAAATCCGGTGCATAGTTTAGGAAAGATGGAGAAACGGACAGAGAGCAGTTTTGAAAAAAGTAAACATTTTTGATATGATGTCCCCCCCCCCAAGTGTATTTCCGTCAAAACCTCAACATCCCTTTCCTGCGACACAGCATAACATTCCCTTTACTATACACACGAGTAAGTAAAGATAGGAAATAGAATATTAATTTCTAACAAAGTGTGGCTTCGAAGCGGCGTGTTTTCGATCGGTAATGCAGTTTCCGCAGGCAATCTACAGACGCAGAGAATGTACAGAAAATTAGATGTACTTTAATAGAATCATGATTCGAGTAATCAGCGCCAGTTTCGTTAGTACCAGCATCAAAACTATTCGAGCACATATCTTTTGAATACAACAATAGTTAAATAGATTCATTAACTCGCAAATGTATTCGAAGAACTCTTCCCATCCCTTGAGATCTTTCGAACCATAAAGAGCATATCGGCGACTCGGTTAAGACAAAGGATCTCCAGGAGACAAAATCCCTTTCGGATATGAAATAGGCGGAGAAAAGTCGCCCGATTAGCAAGACACAGAGTAGCCAACCGCTCGTAAAGTCGCTGAGCCCCTCAACCCATTCACGGTCATCTTGATAATTGCAGCGCTTCTTGTGGGAGAGGCAACAAGAGCACTGTGCCCCCTCATTTCTCCTCCAATACTGGAGAGAGCGACATCACAATTTGAGAGGTTTCCACTTGCGTATCCGCGACTATCTACATCATTCCAGTAATGTTTTAAAATTGTGAGAGAACTGTAGCACCTATTAAACTGCAAAATATCTCGTTGAATTAGTTATCAACTCAATATCTCTGGAAAAATAAGAGTCTATGAACATTTTCCTTTTATGGCTGCAAACTCTTAATCGCCCTTTTCGCTTCACTATTGCTAACGTGCAAAGCAGAACTTGAAACCAAAGAACAAGGAATAACTCATGATATTCATTGATCAATGGTTGAAACGGCATTGTTTACTTTGTAATGTGCAATCCCATTTGTGACTTACGCGGCGTAGTGACTTATCTACCAGGAAAATTCTTCAATCCAAACCAGGGTTGTCCAACTTAGGTCTCATAGTCTACATATGAAATTCTAGTTAAGCCGCGGGCAGCGCCGTATTTTAAGACGGTTTTTATCCTAACTACTGAGATTATACTGAAGCAAATACATATTAGATACAACTTTTATTCAACATACTTAATGATTAATGTACATACAACGAAAAAATTAATATACCGTTAAATAAAAATAAGATGAATTGTGTAATTATGTTAGGTTGGTATAATAAAATTTGTCAAAAAAGCCTTGATCTAAACAGTGCATTAAAATCAAGATATTAATATTAAAAGATTATAAAAGTGGTAAGAAGAAGCCTTATTTGAGATTCTTATTGCAGAGTATTTCACTCTTACGACTCTTTCTGGTGTATTTGAACGAGTGCATTTTTTATTCATTTAACTTAAAAATAATAAAAACCTGTAAGACATATGGGAGAGAAATACAATATGTTGAATTCCTGAATCCCCTATCCCCGCTCTTTTACTATGGGATTATGAATAAAAGAAACGGCGGGCGCAGTTGGTAAAATTGAAAATTCATGTTTTTACATGAAATATTCGTCCTCGTGTAAAAGAAGCTATTTGCATCGGCAAATAAGCCACAGAATTTTTGCTATCCCTTATCGTGCGCCGCGTTAAGTAATCAATTCCCTACCGTGAGAACTAGATGAACGAAATTATTTAAATTTATTAAACTATACGTATATACATATACTATCAAATAATAATAATAATAAATATGTGTATATATATATATATATATATATATATATATATATATATACATATAGTTAAAGAAATAACAAAAGTTTTCCCTAGCACCCCACAAAGCGCAAGAAAAGTCCGCATATAGTTCAGCTACTTTTTATGTTCAGAACTGAAGCAAGGGGTCATCTTCAGCATTTGTTCAATGAATAAAAAGAAACTGATCGAGTTGGAGGTCATTGACAAAGATGCTAAAGTACAATTCAAACAGTACAAAGGTAACCAATTTTGGTTTCATTTATTATTGTCAAAAAACGCAGAAACAATTTCTGATGTATCGGGAGAAGTATAATCTGCGCACGTTTTCTTGAACTTCAGAATCACTTAAGTACCAGCAAAACGACGTTAGCCACATCTGAAAACGCTAAAGAGTGATTAAAAACTTAATTGCATCGGCAAGTGAACTACAGATTTGATTTTAAGTATTGCTAACAAAATGGTACCCGCAACCCCGGCTCTACTCCTCACTAACAAAAGAAGAGCTCAACGAAACGGGCGTATAGAAAAACTGCATTTGATTCCAGAAGCAAAACAAGGGCTGTCTTTGCAATTACGCAATGGATCAAGGGGAACTGGTCGAAAAACCTGATTGAGATGGGGGTCATTGAACAAAAAGCTGTAGTTAACATGTATAGCCTTTTAGAACTGTACACACCATTGTTAAAATAATAGTACATTATGAAACGATGATGTAATGATGGGTATTAATACACGAGTGTGATATTACGATACGAGCGAGGTACGAGCGAGTATCGTAAGCTTCACACGAGTGTATTAATACCCATTACATCGAGTTTCATACGGTACTTTTTCTACGACTTATGGTAACTTTTATAAGTTAAACTTCTCCACTGAATCGTTTCCTGGCAGTCGACATGCAAGATTCAGCCAAGGCCACCTAGCGGACACCTCACAAACCTACACCCGCAGGTGGCTGTGCTTTACCAGAGCGCCGGCGAAAGACTACAAAAGTTGCGGCAATAATATTCCGACTTCCGTATTTTCGCATTTGCTCTCATTTCTGGAAACGTCAACACCATCAGAAAGAACCACCATTCCCTAAATATTTTAAACTAAAGAAATGGCCGGTTTTTTAAGGACAACCACACAGAAGCGGCAAATAACACAAAATGACTTGCGTTCATATCTTAACCTCACTGAAAGTTCACTTCAATGACTACCACTGCGCTAAATATGATAAAAGTGAAATGACGATCCAATTTATTTTTAATAATATTTCACGTAAAAATTACTACTAATAAAATAAAATTAAAACTGAGAAGCTTAATAAAATATTAAATGCAATTTTAATATACACACTGGAACGAAACATTTACTGCAACAATTCTCAACGATTAATGAAGTGACAATACTTGATTTGTAAGCGTCTCTGTGATTGGCCAAGAACCTGTATCATAATGAAATCTGTATCGAAATGACCATCATTATGCAACTGGTTGCAGCCATCCAAAGACAGCGTTATACAATGGGAGTAGAAAAAAATTATTTTAGTGTTTAATGGTCATTATAATCCCAGTTACGTAGACCAATTACGCTGTAGAAAATATGTACTTGGCACTAAATCTTGTGTGTGATTTTAAGTGTTCAATGTTATCTGGCAATGAGGTTTAAAGTAATGTAGGACATTTCTCATACGTGACGGTGTGTACGAGCTGTTACGGTGATACTTACACCTGATGAATATGGCTCCTTTGCCTTGTAATTATAAATATCTCCATTGCGAGAAAATGTGTTCTCATCTTTAAGTTAATCGGTTTTGATAAAAACTACGTATTCATAAATAAATAGGCAATCATATTCCAAACTCAATGAATGGGTTGTTTCCGGTCATGTCAAATGATATGTTCATTAGTAGAGCCCGGATTATTGGTGTTTTAAAAATCAATTTAAATTTTTGGAATATGCAATATAGGTATTTTTTAAGATTTTGTGAATAAAACAATATAAGGGCATGTACTTTCGAAATGTGAATTGTCAATTCCAATTTGTATTGGAGTGTTGCCTCCATATTACGATTGTGTGTTGGAATGATAAACATATGACAGGGCTTTCCAACTGGTGACCCGCGGGACGCATGTGGCCCGCCGGATAATAATAAAAATAATAATAATAATAATAATAATAATAATAATAATAATAATAATAATAATAATAATAACAACAACAACAACAACAACAGCAACTCCACCTAGGGAGTACACGACCTTGCAGTTGGTGGTGGAGCTTGAGTACCCCCATGAGCCTGAGAGCTATGTCAGTGGTAGCCTAGCTACTGGTAGGGCCTCCCTTGCTGAATAGGTTGAAGGTGAGGGGTCCGACAAAGAAGTACTCCATTTTGAGGAGAGTGGGAAGTAAGTAGAGAGGGAAGGGTCATGAACCTTTGGACTTCCTGCTATCGGCCCATGGAGGGTACAGGAAAGAAACTGGGTTGGCACACCAGGCCACTGATTAGAGTGGAGGCCCGAACCTTGCATTAGCCAGCGAAGGAGGCTGCCTTCAGCAGTCAGTGAAAATCCCGTGGGGTTCAGTTATGCCAACTGGCGATCGGAGGGACACCTTGCTGGGCCCTTCGGGGGGATGCCCCGAGGCCACTATGGGTCGCAGTAACAGATGGCAGGAAACAACCCAAAGGTTAAGTGTGATCTGTGAACTCGAATTTGCTACCTGCAAATCTTCACTTGAAACCAATGAGCAAAATGGATAGAACAAGCAATGTAATGAACCTTAACGTGCCTTGTTCTACCAATGTCCCATACCTGCTCAGAAACCGAGCTAATGTCACCTTGTCGACTGGCCATCCCACGGATGTTAGTCCCAGGGACCCAGAGACGGCAGTAGCTCGAAGCCATCGTCAGAGATGGACACGGGATGAATTAAAGGAGGTGATGTGGTGCTTTTACTATGCAAAAGCGAAAAACGGGGGCTCAGAAATAGAAGTTTTTAAGATATGGAGAGAGCGGAACCCAGATATGAAACCTACCCTAGACTCAAAGAAGCTTGCCAGTCAACGATGATACATACTCAACAGTGGAAAATTCACAGCAGAACAACTTGCGGACATCCAGAGAAACGCGGAGTATGTTCTTCGATCAAACTATCCACATGACAAATATTTAGAAACATCTAATATCCCTGAAAACAATGGTCCCCTTGAAGGTTCATTTCTTCCAAATGAAACATCCGTCAGTGGGGAAAATTCATCAGGCCATGAGTCACACGATAAGGACATGATGCCGGACAGAGTAAAAAGCTCCGTACTTCCATGGATGAAAAGAATTATGAAACGGATAGCCGACACACGGCGTGAAATATCACTCCTACGCCATTTTCTGGCTGCAATTTTTTTCTTGAAACTTTTGTAACGGATAGTGATAATTACACTCTTTAATATGACGTAAAGTTTGATTTATGATTTTTGTTTTTTTCAAAAATTATATAAATGTAAATTTTTTGAAAGATCTCTCACATCTTTAACATGCACATTAACCGCAATTTGTAAAGATTATTATATTCGTGAGTGTAAGTGCTTCAAATAACATCAAATAAAGTATTTTGAAAACTCAAAAATTTTCTGTGAAAATGAGCTTCAAATTTCGATTTTTTAGTAGTCCTAAAATGCCATTTTCTCTTAAACGGAACATAATTTTTAAAAGAAAATTGCCATTTACGGCTAGGTTTTTGTGATCTTTAATATTCTAAAATTAATATTTTCGTTCTACCAATAGGAAACCGAAAAATTAAGAAAATGAAAAAAAATGTACTTTTGGAGGTGATAGATGGTAGCTGGCAAGAAAGAGTATGTGACAATTCCGAACAGCTAGCGAAGACCCAAGGAAATAGAAAACTAATACGGGAAAGTCTGTGCCATTCTGCAGCACCACAAGTTACTTTCCCGTATACGTACGTATACACGGTGCGATATACGTAGTATAGGGAAAGTTATGTAAAACTGCGCGAAAAAATTGCCAATTTTCGGCGGAAAAAATTAATTGACGGGCCGTGAAAACGAAAAAGCCGATAAAACCAGTTGCTAAATTAAGAAAAAAAAATCCCCTAACACGTGGTGTAGCCAGAAACCCTGTTTTCTAGGTCCTTGATACCGAAAACCCAATTGAAAGGAAAACGTCCGTCTGTGAACACTGCTAGCGCCTAAACCATACGTACGATTTCTTCCAAAATGGATATCCCCTGGTCGATCTGATTCTAGTCGAAGCTTTGAGATTTTGAGAAAGATTCTTCAAAATTTGGGGGTACTTTATATGAAACACCCCGGGGATTTTCATAATTTTCTCAAAAACGGCTCCAAATTTTTTCTTTAAATTTCTTGTATGAATAGAGTAAAATACACTTATTAACATGGCATAGGTCCGATTTTCACGGATAACTCAGAATTTTCGAACATTTTGAAAGTTTGAATTTTTTTCGGCCTTTCTCCAGCTACAAAATTGAAGATAGAGATTTTTTCTTCAAATAGAATGTGTTCTGCTCATTGAGTTCTTTCATAAATGTCATGTAAATGTTTCTCAAAATTTTAGTAGTTTTCGTGCAATATTAAAAAATTACAAAAACAAGATTTTCTCAAAAACGGCTCCAATTTTTTTCTCTAAACTTTTGGTAGGGATAGTGATAAATGTACTCTATCAGATGACATAAAAGCCATATTGCTCTATAGGTTGGTTTTATCAAAAATTATAAAAATGTAAATTTTTTCACATGTTTCTCACGTCGATAATATTTACATTAGCGGCGATTTGTTCACATTATTATATTTACGAGTACATGTGCTTTAAATAATGTCAAGTAAAGTTTCTCGAAAACACAACTGTTTTCTGTGAAAAGTAGCTCAAAATTTCGCAGTTTCAGAAACTCTCAAACGCCATTTCTCATATATGGCTGCAATTTTTTTCTTGAAACTTTTGTAATGGATAGTGCTAATTACACACTTTAGTATAGCGTAAAGTTTATTTTGAGTTTTTTTTTTGTTTTTTTCAAAAATTACACAATTGTAATTTTTTTTAAAGATCTCACATCTTTAATATGCACATTACCAGCAATTTGTAAAGCTTATTATATTTGTGAGTGTAAGTGCTTCAAGTAAAGTATTTTGCTAGTAAGTGCTAAAGTATTTTGAAAACTCAAAAATTTTCTGTGAAAATGAGCTTCAAATTTCGATTTTTTAGTAGTCCTAAAATGCCATTTTCTCTTAAACGGAACATAATTTTTAAAAGAAAATTGCCATTTACGGCTAGGTTTTTGTGATCTTTAATATTCTAAAATTAATATTTTCGTTCTACCAATAGGAAACCGAAAAATTAAGAAAATGAAAAAAAATGTACTTTTGGAGGTGATAGATGGTAGCTGGCAAGAAAGAGTATGTGACAATTCCGAACAGCTAGCGAAGACCCAAGGAAATAGAAAACTAATACGGGAAAGTCTGTGCCATTCTGCAGCACCACAAGTTACTTTCCCGTATACGTACGTATACACGGTGCGATATACGTAGTATAGGGAAAGTTATGTAAAACTGCGCGAAAAAATTGCCAATTTTCGGCGGAAAAAATTAATTGACGGGCCGTGAAAACGAAAAAGCCGATAAAACCAGTTGCTAAATTAAGAAAAAAAAATCCCCTAACACGTGGTGTAGCCAGAAACCCTGTTTTCTAGGTCCTTGATACCGAAAACCCAATTGAAAGGAAAACGTCCGTCTGTGAACACTGCTAGCGCCTAAACCATACGTACGATTTCTTCCAAAATGGATATCCCCTGGTCGATCTGATTCTAGTCGAAGCTTTGAGATTTTGAGAAAGATTCTTCAAAATTTGGGGGTACTTTATATGAAACACCCCGGGGATTTTCATAATTTTCTCAAAAACGGCTCCAAATTTTTTCTTTAAATTTCTTGTATGAATAGAGTAAAATACACTTATTAACATGGCATAGGTCCGATTTTCACGGATAACTCAGAATTTTCGAACATTTTGAAAGTTTGAATTTTTTTCGGCCTTTCTCCAGCTACAAAATTGAAGATAGAGATTTTTTCTTCAAATAGAATGTGTTCTGCTCATTGAGTTCTTTCATAAATGTCATGTAAATGTTTCTCAAAATTTTAGTAGTTTTCGTGCAATATTAAAAAATTACAAAAACAAGATTTTCTCAAAAACGGCTCCAATTTTTTTCTCTAAACTTTTGGTAGGGATAGTGATAAATGTACTCTATCAGATGACATAAAAGCCATATTGCTCTATAGGTTGGTTTTATCAAAAATTATAAAAATGTAAATTTTTTCACATGTTTCTCACGTCGATAATATTTACATTAGCGGCGATTTGTTCACATTATTATATTTACGAGTACATGTGCTTTAAATAATGTCAAGTAAAGTTTCTCGAAAACACAACTGTTTTCTGTGAAAAGTAGCTCAAAATTTCGCAGTTTCAGAAACTCTCAAACGCCATTTCTCATATATGGCTGCAATTTTTTTCTTGAAACTTTTGTAATGGATAGTGCTAATTACACTCTTTAGTATAGCGTAAAGTTTATTTTGAGTTTTTTTTTGTTTTTTTCAAAAATTACACAATTGTAATTTTTTTTAAAGATCTCACATCTTTAATATGCACATTACCAGCAATTTGTAAAGCTTATTATATTTGTGAGTGTAAGTGCT
This sequence comes from Acheta domesticus, assembly GCA_031308135.1. Taxonomy (NCBI): domain Eukaryota; kingdom Metazoa; phylum Arthropoda; class Insecta; order Orthoptera; family Gryllidae; genus Acheta; species Acheta domesticus. The sequence goes on from JAHLJT010008756.1 coordinate 100,145,737, forward strand.
TCAAGTAAAGTATTTTGCTAGTAAGTGCTAAAGTATTTTGAAAACTCAAACATTTTCTGTGAAAATGAGCTTCAAATTTCGCAGTTTTAGCGAACTTTCGCACTTATGGCGCTAAAACGCCATTTTCTCTTAAACGGCATATATTTTTTAAAAGAAAATTGCCATTTATGACTAGGTTTTTGTGTTCTTTAATATTCTAAAATTAATATTTCCGATCCACCAATAGGAAACCGAAAAATTAAGAAAATGACCAAATAAATGTACTTTTGGTGGTGATAGTAGATGGCAAGGAAGATTATGTGGTAATTCCGAATAGCTAGCGAAGACCCAAGGAAATAGAAAACTAATACGGGAAATTCTGTGCCATTCTGTAGCACCACTAGTTTCTCTCAGCATTACGTAACTTTCCCTATACTACGTACATAACGCCGTGTATACGTACGTACACGGGAAAGTAAAAAGAGGGGGAGAGGAATATTTCTTTAATTATTTCTTCTGCGGCAGCAACCCACTGGGTATCAGCTAGTAAATACATATATGCACCATTGGTTCTTAGTTTGAATTGAACTTTTTCAAGTTATAACCGAGGTGTTAGTAAGACTGAAAATCCAATATTTCAATAACACATAACCATTTCCAAAAATGTGAGGAAATAATTGCTGTTTAGCACCTCTAGTTCTAAAAGTCGACAATACTTTATTCAAAATGATTATACAAATAAATTGAAAAACTGATGTTAGATGTTTAACTAAAAGTTTGTGACGTAGAACGGCTTTCCCCACCCCCCACATTAGAAATGGGAACTGAAGGGTAAAGGTTCATGGCATTTGTGAATATTTTGTCACACGTACAGTAGGTGTTCAAAAAACTTTATCCAGAACTTTTTGAAAATTTATCATGGACATTTGTAATATTGCATATGATTATTTTTTATAATCAACACTTACAAAATACAATGAAAAATAAATTTAATTGGCTGAGTAATATGACAGTAAATCAAATAGATGGCATCTGCACAACCATTACTAACAGCTAATTGTCCAGGTATTCCAAACAATAGACATAAAAGTAACAATGGGAAATGCGAGGTATGGAGGTAAAAACATCGCAGAAACAAAAAATCAATTAATAAAATTAGTACACTTGTTTTTATTTAATCAGTCGTCAGCAAAGATTTTTATTCCAATTTCCATTGTCGTATAGCATGTAAATCCAACTTATCAAGAATACATATAAAGTAATTAAAATATTGCGCATTAACTACAGACTACCAGAAAGATAATACTGGTTATCACTTCAGCAGCCAGCACAAAAAATTCTCACATTACAAACACATTCTGTATTTCAAGATAAACCAGCTGTCACGTAATTATTTACAGTTATATTATACAACAATTAAATCGAACAAAATTAGGTACCGGCATCTAGTTTCACCAACAGACACACATACATACTTAGATTAGTGAGCAAAGCTGCATTTCTAATCTGAAGTACCAAATCCATAATAATAAGTAAAAAAGAAAAATTGTTTGGGAAAAAAAAAAGAGAGAGAGAAAAAGGCAAGAATCATTCATTCCACACCTTACACTTGTTAATGTTTGTGTACATTTTTTTTTATGATTACTGGTAAAATTTGACTTAATCAGAACTTTAATTTAATGTTAATAATTAAAATTAATGTCGCAAGACAAATAGCAACAACAAATATTCCTAATTTAAAGGAAGGTAAATCCTTCCAACTTAAAAATCCCCAAATTTTCAACTATTTTCTTTCAACTTAACAACAAATATGTTGAGCTAAACAACTTGAATGGATCTCGACTCAATGGCAATTCATTAACCGTTCATATTGCTTCCGAAATCAAATGTATTCCTACGTTCATTTCAAAAGGTGTTCTAGAGCTCAAAGTATTGAAAAGGTGAATGCATTAATGCCAAGTGCAAGGTAATACTAATCTAAATTTTTGCAATAATAAAAAATAAATAAAGTAAAAGATACTACAACAATAATAATAAACATTTAACAAAAATCAACAAACTGAAATACTTAACATTATAACTAATTAGAAATTTCAAAATTCTTACCAATGTTTAATCCAGAAAAACAATTCAGACTTAGAATAAATAATGTAATATTTTATCCACTGCAATTAAAACAATCCCTGAAATACTACCTGAAGTTAAGAATCATCTGATCATCTAATAAAAATCAATAAGCACATTTCACTCACATATTACTTGATTTTGTCCTTTATTATATTAACAAGATATCAAACAATTCACGTACCAAATATTATGCACTTAGTTATAGACGTTTGAAGAAGGAAAGTCATAAAAAAGAAGAAAGTGTAATAAAAAACGATACAAACATAGATTCAAAAACTTCCAAATTGCGAAGAAAATTAAAAATTATTATCACAGACTAATTCAAAGCAACAAAGGTTGCACTTATGATTTCCCTAAATTTCCACAATCTTTGAATAGTCCGAAATAACATTAACATAAATATATTTTTTTTCTCTTTAGAAGAAATTAAACAATTAACAAAATATACAACAGAATGAGTCTTCACACTGAAGTAAACTGCTTGAGAACAAATGCAGTGTGTATAACTCAGGGGTTTTCAAACTTTTTTCGTCCTCTTCTCTCTTGACCTAAACGAAACCTCCTGTGGCTTCCCTGGCAATAATAAGATTCAAACATAAGAATTAAAATAAACCTACTAAAGTTTCAACACAAATGAGTAAGTGACACAATAGGCTTTTGGTGAAGGACTTGCTACCTCCATTTAATCCACAATTAATTAGTAAAATAAATCATATTAATTACAAATAACATGCAGTATGATAGTACAAAATACATAAATGACACAAGGATAGAAGTAAATCAAATCTAAGTATAATTTTTAATAAATCACTGACACCCCTGGGAGCCGCAACACAGTTTGAAAACCCCTGGTACAACTAGAACCTTTAAACAATCTCTCTGCACAATGAAGAGAGAGAATAGAGATCACATATTAGTTTTATTAGCCACTTATAATAAGATAATTGAAATAAATAATTTTCTAACATCACTCATGCATATTTTTCATGAATAATAAATAACATTCTAGCAACATAAATCTCATTCTACTTTTTTTCTTATCATATGCAACAGTAAATCCTAAGGCTAAAACTTTCTTGAAAAAATCAATTTGAAATTCATAACGATTCCCAATTCCATTACTACTTCATATTTCACATATATGAAGTCTGTGATTCAAGACTAACTTTTGTTCTGAATAAACAAATCACTGTTGAGACAGTAAGGGGATTGGGAAAACAGATGATTCAAATAAAGGATTTCTGAATTTGTCAAGCTCTGGCCCACCCCTCCTTCACCAACAAGCTGACCGGCCATGTTACTCACTGAACAACTCTCAAGGCCAACCCACTGATGCAAATATTCCTGGGCAGCAGAACATAAGCAGTGTCTGTAAACTTCATTTCTTGCAAAATGAATGAAATAACTCCTCTCGTAAAGTACACAAGGAAAACAAGAAAAACAAGGCAGAAAACTTCAATTAAAATTTCCAATTGAACGGAGGAAGAAGCAAATGCATGTTTCCTATGCAATTATGAAGCTCTGCAGCAATAAACCACCTGTTGCACAAACTTTCATTTCTATATAAATAAGAATCAACTCATATTATAAAATTATAATTTCAAATTTGTAGAACAAAATGTAACTGAATCATTTTCAGAACATTCCATTTCAATAACTAGTTTTTCATTTGACATCTGACTTTCTCAATCATGAGTTACCAGTATAGAGAAATTTTTTTCAATTATAATTTGGAAATAGTTTGTTATTTGTGGCCTACAGCAGCAAAAATGCTGCTGTCAAGTGTGTGGAAAATAGGGCTCTGGAGAAGCAAAAATGCTGCTTGTGCATATGGAGAAATCAGCAACTTTGCTGCCGCAGGCCTCAACATTCCAAGTCAATATGCTTGCATGCCAGCATGCAAATCAATGAAAATTTGTAAGAAATTACTGGAAGGAGAAATAGATTCTCAAGACCCTGAACTCAATAATATACTTTATAAACATATCATGTTATACAGAATGTACTGTCTATGTTGGCTACATCAATTATTTTTGAAATAGTTTGAGGTAGCGAGATGCAGTTTGTGCCAAGTTATTCTAGGTGATCAAAGAAATAACGCATTTCAATCTCTAGCTTGAAACATTTCTAATTTCTGATATAGTAACATAACTTTAATTCTTTAAATAAAAGTATATATATTTTGCACCACCAAGCTAAAGTTCTCAAAGAGACAAGTTGTTAATATTCACAAGGAAACTAGAAAAAATGCATATTAATTGTGTAGGTAGAGAAATTGTGGATTAACAAAATCAAATATTTGAATTTTTTAGTTAAAATTGAAACTTTTTCATTGTTTTTGTATTTTTCATCTAGAGTTCCTGGGTATCTACTGAAACCGTTTACACATTCAATACATGCATATATTCAAAATTAGTAGTAAGAGGTTTATGAAGATACAAATCTACAACATCAGGTGAAAACACTGTTAATCAATAGAACATGTAAAGAAGAACAAAGAGACTGCAAAAAACAAAAGTTAAGGTTTTCAGTTGCACACTATTGTTCCCTTCAAAATTAATTTCAAAAACTTTGTTTCAAAAAAATTAGAGAAGTACAGTAAATTTCCACAGCAAAGATTTTGGAGAGGTTGATACAATTAATAAAGGCACCAGTGTTGCCTAGGTATTTATTCGTTTATTAACTTATGCAATTTATATAGCGATCATCAGAGAAAGCTAGCAGCTACTGGCTGCTGCAGAGTCAATGTTCCATTCTTTCTGCGCAAAACATCATTATTCTGTATGGTGGTTGTAAGCTAGCTTTGATAATGATTGCTCTGTAATTTAACAATGCATAAATTATTAAAAATAACATCTGTAGTGGCGAGTGTAAAGACGACTTACAATCGAGCAAAGCCATGATTTGAGGTTGAGCTTTTTATCCCAAGACAGTATCAGAAATAGCTTGATATGTTTAAGTAAGTTTGTGATGCTTCCACAATTGAATTGGTATGCCAATGGTTCTGATTTCTTCATTGATCACACAGCACCTACACAAAAGGACATGGACTGATCATGATCTTCCCTTCCCATCACCATTATCTCCCCAACCCAAAATGGTGAACTGTGGAGGAGTATGTCCCATCTTTCCCCATCATATTTTTCATGAATCAGTGGGGGTCTTTGCCCCAAAAAGGATGTGTTTAGGCTAATAATACCAACAAGTTAATCAACTAATATTTGTGTAGACAACACTGGTCTCTTTATTATTATTTATGCATTGAACATTAACAATGTACATTTTGAAACCAAGTTTTCAATAACTGTAAACTGAACGTTTCACAAACCTGTGATGCATCTTAATGAATATAAAACTTGATGTCAAAAAACAAATTCAAACAGAGCACAGATAAACCTGAGTATAACTTGCACATTAGGTACAGGAATCGATTTTGATGGAATTCAAAATCAGAAATAATCACCAAAGTGGAAATGCAATATGAATTAATGACAACAGTGCTCCACAGAAAGCATACAAATGGAAGCCCATCTAATAGTTTTAAAATGAAAACTAAATAACATTTACCAAACACGAGGTAACTATCCATGAAAGACTTCACATTCATTCTCGACTCTCTGAAATTCCTACCTCTGCTGCCTTTTAGGGTCACATATTCAGAAGATAAAATCATCACAAAAAGAGCAGAACAGCACAATTCAAACAAACAACAAATATTGGTCATACTGAGCATAGTCCTTTTACACATTTTGTGATATGACACTCACATTATGTTCATAATACAGTGAAGATTGTAGCCCAATGAACTCACACAGACATGTTAAAATATAGGTACATATTTAAACCTTTCACACAATGTGTGTGTTTTATTTACAAATAATTTTATCTTGCAAACAAGATCAAAAAAAAAAACACTATTCTCTAAACTTTTCCAAGAGATCATGAATGTAAGCCTTTTTCCGGTATCGTTTGCGCACAATGAACTTAATAAAAACTAAAATTAAAATTACAGCTGATCCAGCATATAGAACAACACACAAACTGATGTCAAATATGTTAAAGTTCCAACCCAATCTCTTTTTGTCTACCATTCCAATCTTATAATTCATATCTGTACCAACAAGTTTTGCTTGTACATGTAACGAATCCACTTTGGCAACATTTTCAACCCGTTGTTTTTCCATTACACCAACATGGACAATGCTATGTCGACTGTACATCTGTTTGAGGTATGCAAGAACCTGTTCTGTGATCCACCTTCCATCAGGGCCTCTGCAGGCAGGGCATGCTTTTTCAGTAGGGAACTGCACCTTTGGATGCTGTGGATCTTCAGTTAGGTCAGCCACAAGCCTTTTGTTCACCATATTGTGTGCACTCCATAACCAGAGGACACTCTGTTCTGGAGAGGTTACATTCTGACGCATTGATTTTCCAGCCATCTCTTGAAAATGTCGGGAGCACTCTTGACAACCAAAAAAGTGGGTTATGTATCCCAACATTGCTTCCAGTACTTCCAGACTATTAAAATTAGGATCATTTCCATTTTCTATGACAGCATTAGTAGTTAACGTGTGAAATGTAATCCATAAACCACAAGGATAACCACGATAACGTTTTGCACTCCCCTTGCATCCCAACCACCCATCAGAGTTTGGAAATACAGGCTTCATCTCTGCCTCTAAATTCTCAACTATTTCCAGAAACATCTGCCCTTTCAAAGTACTCAAGTCTTGCACTTTAAACTTAAGTTTTTCCAAGAACATTCTTCCCCTGACGTTTGTAGGGAAATACTTCACCAAAACAGACAAATATTTCTTCAATGCATCAAGAGGTTGACCTGATATAAATTTATGCACAGGAATCTCACTTTTCAGTGAATACTGAATAGTATTTTCTAAATCTACTTGGAAAACTACACCAAACTGTTCTACAGCATTTTCAAATGTTCTCTCTGGTTTGTAGAAACAATACTTTTTGTGGAAGATGAATAAGCAATAGGATTGCCTATATTTTCAGGCAACAAAACTTTATGTTCTTGAAGGAAAGATTTAATTTGTTTGCAAAACAGTACTCTAGAATTTTCCTCCACTTTCAGTGGAAAAACATTCTGACTCCTCTCCAAAACCACAAGACTAGGAAAAGTAAAAACTCCCATCAATTTGCAGAGGGCTTCATTTTCATTTATTACCCTCCTAATTTGTATGTTCTTGATGCTATGAAGATCTAAAATAACTTCTGTACCAAGATATGACTCTTTCTCTTCAAAAATAAGGAAGGCAAATCGGGTAGCTTCAGGAACATTTTTCCACAGATTTAGTACATCATTACTCCTAAAACAGAATAATTTACATCAACAATGTTGTTTAACAATAAAACCACAAAAATTGGGTCACAGAAATACATCTCTCCAGTTTGCCCTTTTTGCAAGACATGCTGCAAAATGTACATACTTCATAACAAAAAGTTTTCATAATCATTAAAAATGCACATGTGGTTGTTATATCTACACAAATAATGCCAGCAAAGATGTTATTGAATACGAATAAACTCCAAACCATAGTAAGAAAAAGAACCAAAGAGCTATCTGAAAGGATGATGATGTTCAAATACTATCAATGAATTACAATTTGAAAAAGCATGAGATACAATTTACCTTTTAGGTTCTTTATTACAAAAAAAAAAAAGGTCATGAATAGGAACTATTTGATTCAAAAGAATGACTTCGTTAAGTGTATAAGAAAATAATGAAGCAGTCACCCATGTATTCATCTATCCATTTAAATATTAACAAGAATGAAATGTTAAAATTTTAAGTAGAACAAGTATGTTCTACTCTTCAATAAAATAATATAAAAATGAATATAACATTAGGTTCATCTCCTACATCTATGAACAAAAGAACAAAGTATTACAGAACTTGTAAGTTACAGAACAAAATATTTTAAGTACAAGCCCACATTACTTCACAGTGAAATAGTATAATCCAAGAAATATATTTCACAACATGTATTTCAACTATATCAGGGGTTCTCAATTTATGGTATCCATACCCCCTGGGATTCGCCATATGTTTGAAAGGGATATGTGAACTATAGCCACGTGTTCACGGAAGTACAAAAAATTAAGAAATTAGCTAATTAGTTGGAAAGCGAGTGCTTTCTTCTTTATACTTACAATTTAATAAATAAATTTAAAATAAAATTTAAATACATACATTTATTACTATATAGATTATTTTTATTTAAAAAGTAACAATTTGGCCAGACTTGCTTTTTAGGGACACTTCTTTCCTGGGATACATTAAACATTTGGTCTACTGTAAGGGGTACAAAGCTTAAATTGTTTCAGAATAGCTGATCTGTATGATCTTGTTTTTATTTCAAATATAATAGATTGTATACAGATTTTTTGCTTATTAGCTGCTAGAGAGGCATGGAATATTCAAAATATGTGCTTAAAGAAATTAAACTCCAAGAAAGCATTTGCTTGTAACATAGTCATTGTATTTAAGTTAAGCAATCTCAATATATTTTATACACTTGTTCCAGTAACTGATTTTCAGATTTCGTTAAGAAATGTCTCTACTTACCGATATGGAATTATATTAGGCCAATTGCTTCCTCTGCCCTCCAATTGCTCTTTTTTCAAGAACTGAACTAAATTGTGACGTATGTCTTCTTCTGTTTTTCCCTTTTCTACTTCAGTTCCCAGAATACCCACTTTTGAATTTGCTGAAAAGAACCTCAAAGATGGGTAGTGCATGATTTCATATTCCCGGCAAAAGGGATTATTATCATCATCAGCACAATCCAAAGCAGCTATTTTAATAACGTCTCTCCAATCTGTCAAAGAAAACACATGTGCCAACTGTATTACTAACCCACAAGGAAGTTGATGAGTAGTAAGAAACCTTCTGTTCCATAAAACATTTCAAATTATTAAATTTGTTTTCTTTTACCATGTACATCAGCTGCCAAATTGCTCCACATTGGTGCAAATCTTTGACAAGCACCACACCAACTATTGTAGAATTCAACCAACCATGCATTCGATGTCCCATACACTGATTTCTTAAAATTTGTGACATTAAGAACAATGACTTTGGTGTCACTCCCATATAATCCATGACTTTTCGCTAAATCATTGTAACTCTTATCCTCGAGTTTCAACGATACCACAAAATAGGTTAAAAGTAAAACAAGTTGAAAACGAATTATGATGGACATGATCAACACAACATACAGTCGCCCTTAATTTTGCTAGTGTAAAATATCGCTGGGCATTCTTGTGAGAAGAAGCTACGTTGCACCCAGTATACCGCTCTTTCACGAGTCAAGAGGACGCGAACTATTATCCACCATTGAAATAGGGCACCCTGTCGCGCGGAACCGGTGAAAGCCACACAGCTCACACGTAACTGTACTTCTATTCGTCGTACCAAATGCCGATATAATATCAATTTTACACCAATACTAAGAAATCAAAATATATGTCCAGGCGTGACAGCTCTACGGCTTCGTCCCGCCAAGAAGCCACGCGGACGAGTGTAGTCACGGTGTATCCCAGGAAATACTCTTTGGTGTATCCACTATTCTTCCATGCTGCAGTGCCATCAGATCATAACGGCGCCACGCCAGTTCACGTCAGCTAGCAGATTATACGTGTGGCCTGACACCTCTGACAAGCGGTGCGACATCCACGCACTTTCCAACCTGATAAGGATTGCAGAATCGACATAACAGTAGAATTTTTTGAACCCCTCTATTCAATGACTGAAAACATACTGGTGAATGAATCGATAACAAATAACCCGAACGAGAGGAACGGTATCATGAATTATTTCAGTATTTTATTTTTCGTTTTAAATTATTTCTTAAACAATTATCACTCAGAATTTGTTGTATTGCAGTACATTTAATTGAATAAACCCCATACAATATGAGAAACTGTTTTTTTTTTTTAATATTTAAGATACCATGGTTCTGAAGGTAATGCAAATTAAATAAGCATTTTTAAATATCCAAAGTCAATACCATAACAAATGAACTAAATTCACACCAATTTCTTTTTACTGATATTTCAATATGGAATATTTTTATGAACATTACTATGGGTTATTCTGCCATCTCCTGTTATTTTTAACAGTTGTGAAAAGGCATTTATGAATGAAAGAAGAGAAATACCAAAAATTTAATTGAGCACATAACAAGCTTTATTTTTCCTTTTTTGTTAACATGTAAATATACAATATACATTCTGGTAAGTATATCAAACAAAATCACAAATGCATATTATGTTGTACAACATATATCCATTGGCATTATATTATTTGAGAAAAGTATTATGAGGATATATTACATATCATTTGATAATAAATATGTCATTATGAAACATTGTAGTATAAATCTCTAATTTCTTCACAAATATATTATAAAGTAAACAAAAGTATAAAATTCATAAGGCAATTTAGAAACCTCTTAAACAAAAATTACAGTATTATCAGATAAATAAGAGAAAATAAAAAATTCCTAATATTAAAGCACCAAACTCCAATGTGCAATCAATGAAATTCTCTCTGTCCCTCCGGAAACAAATAACACAGTGAAATAATAATGTAATTAAATTCGAAGGTAATATGCAACCTCATCACACAGTGAATAAAGTTTCAGATCTACTTTAAAGTGGACAAAAGAAACCTTCAGTCCATAAAGCAACGTCAAAACAATTTCACAGGAAAGACCTGTCCTACACAAAAATTGACATTAATTTTTCCTGAAATTTATCCTACTATAAACTGCATAAGTACTACTATATCAGCACAATTCTATATAATTTTTATAATTTCATTATCTTGCATTACAAAGGAAAATAGAAGATACTTTTTCTTGTAAAATATATATAGATAATTTCACCATAAGCACTGGTACTTAAAGCTCAGAGTAGAACACAGTAGGCAACATTCTGTCTTAATATGACCTCTGCATTCCATATTCCTAAAAAAGCGAATTTTCAATAATAGAGAAAAAACACAATTGACAAAAAATAGTCACATGATAAATGATCCCACAACTTCTTCATTAAGTTTCCATCCCTAAGTTATGGTTCACAGTTACAAAAGAGACAAAAAAAGTAATTATCCAGTTTAGTAAGCTTGTTTTGATTTCCTAGATTCTTCTAGAATCATGTAAAGCCAAAATGATTGATTAAATAAGATAATCTAATGCTATGAAGCTCTACATTTAATTTTGATAACTTATTTTGACATAAGAAACATGATCAACCGGAAATTAATTGCCTTAGCTGCCAAAAGTCTGTTGCATTCTGCTGTATCAGGCAGAGGAAGGCAGACATATGGGCTTTCATTTTCCTGATCAGTAAATTCAAATTTGTATATCTTTGGATCAACCTTCATATCACCAAATGGACCTCGTAGTATCAAGTAATGAAGATTTAAAGGAAAAGTTGTTTTTGTTTTCAAAATTAACTGATAGGTCATATCTCTTTCAGAGCTTTGAGTTGGATCTCTCTGACTATTATTAATTCTTGCTTTAACTACCCACTGATTATTAAAAGCGCTAAATCTACTGGTTTCGTAGAAAAGCTTATGGACAAATTCATCTGTGCGATAAGGCTTCATCTGTAGATCATTAAAAGTAATTTTCTCATACGACAGAAGTTCAAAAACACAATCGTACAGTCTCTTTTCTTCGATGGATTTAAGATCGATAACCTGTAACGCGTCCATGACCTCAGCACCCGAGCGGTGCGGGTGGGCGCAAACTTTCTCGTGTTCGCCGCCTTCGTGGAACGGGCCGCGCCACGGGCACCCTATCCGACTGTACTTACAATTGGCGATTCTTTCATCGCACAGCACTTCTTCGTGCCGCTCCAAAGTGTTTCTCGGGAACTCCTTGCCACAGAACTGGCATTCCGATGGCAACTCACTCACGGCCTTTTCAACTGCCAAATTTCTTGATGCTGAAGTTTTACTTATTTCAATCCTACAATTTGGACATGTAGCAATTTCATCCCTCAATCGCGCATCAGCCAGCAAATGTGTAAAGCATCCAGCACACATCAAATGACCGTTGGTACACTGGTAGACAGCTGCTCGAGGTAGATCCAAACAAACGGCACAACATAAAATACCTCCCAACCTATGCTCCAATTTGTCAGCTTTTCCGTCTCCCAATTTCATTTGCTTTTGTCGTTTTTTCTCGGGTTCGCCAAATTCTTCCGTTTTTTCGTCATTTTCTTGAATTTCTGAAGGCTCGCTGCTCGACGATGCAGCCTCCGGATCAGCCATTTTCTTTGTTGTTGTTCTTGACAACAGCTGCGGCGTAAAAACATCACGTGACAAACAGCTGAGGCTGAACTGCGCAATTATCCCCCTCCTTTTTCGCCTTGATGACGGAAGACGGAAATTGTGACGATTACAAGACGCACCTGCGTGATGTCACATTAATAATAATGTTTTCCTAGATTTAGACTTAGGAACTTACATTATATCATGCAATGATACAATAAATAAATAAAATCGCTCGAAAATAAAAATATGTAACATTTCGCACATAAAACATATTTTAAAAATTGCCCACATTTATTTGAGCATTGTAAACGAAGTCAAAGCAGTTTAGGAATAATTAGCAAGCTAAAATAAATGTAGGTTGATCAATAAACATTTATCTAACTATTAATAATAGTCAATTGGAGAAACGATTTACTGTTTGTTATATTGGCTGATGTTGGCTGACTTGACAATGCAATCATGGATGCTCATACCGTGCGCGGGACTTTGTAAACAACATGGTTATTCATGTTAAATGTAATTCTAATGCGTTCAAATCGGAGAGTAATGTGCATTACATGCCGTGTAAAATTAATTTTGATGGGAATGCCACCGTTTCGAAGTATTTACAGCCTTGTGTTAAAAGTGGAAGCACAGGTAAGTTTTATCATTGCCTGTCCTGACTGTCGCGAATGTGTGTGGAAAGGGTGTCCAGTACATTGTTGCAATGAGCTGCTGAGAATATTTAATTTCTTTTTATATTTTAAATAGGTCTTGGTTCCAAGTATTTCCCTTGTATAGGGTAATGTTTCAAGCCTCTTACTTCAATGTTGTTTGTTTTGCAATAGTACTTGTCAACTTCGTGGGCAGTATTTCAAGTATCGTTGCATGCGTGTTACATAGCCTAACTTTTTGAAACGGAAAAGAAAATTTGATAATGCTTGTATTTAATGTTTGCAGGTCTAACTGTTTCTTTTCGGGGGCATCCTTTAAATGGAAAAGAGATAAATCTACCTAATAATTACAAAGGGATTGTGTTACAAGAAAGAGTAAAGCCAGTGACAGAAGATGCTGACAGAAACTTGCATGTTGTTAACACTTTCAAATCTATCACTTTTTGGAACTGGGATAAAATTCCAAGTCATGATGATGCTTTTATAGCTGCCATGGATTGGATTGACATAGCAGAAGCTGTAAGTTGTGAATCTTGTAAACAGTAACTGAATGTCCATACTCTGCACGTCATGAATCAAGTGATTGGTAATACTGTAAATTTTACTCAATGTTCTGCTGATTTTTTCAATTTTGTTAGTATAGTACTGAGTAATTTACATGCCTTGTAGGGAAATGTGATTTTCTAAATAAAAACACAAGCCTTTTGCTCTCGTAGCTGAAACAAGGCTCTTAATGTATCGAATCTTAGAAGTAGAAATATTAAATCTTGTAATTCTTATATTTATTGTGTTTTATATTTCAGTTGCATTCTCCAGTTCAAGATGAGTAACTTCACGGAGTGACTTACAATCTACAGAAGAAGTTGCTTTGATACACCTCATCAGCATTGTTTATACGAAGAAAGTGGCTTTATTAGTGGTTTATTGATACAGTAACATCACACTGAAAATAACTGGTTTAATTTGCTATTGTGGGGAAACTGTTATCAGTTTCCTACTTGCCATTTGTGGGTACAATAACTTGAGGTAGATATTCTCTATTTTGGAACAACTAGGTCTGTGAATTGGTGAAATTGTGCATAACTATTTTCAAAAATTGAACAGAACATTGACAACAGGACACACAAAAGTGAAACAATGTCGATTTCAAAGCATTTAAATGAAGTGAATATCCTTGATGAGATTTTGGGAAATTCTCAAGATGTATATGAATATCTGGCCAAAGAAGAAATAGGTGCAGAAGAGCAACTTGAGGATTGTAAAGAAAACACTGATGACAAATGTAAAACGGGTGATAAAGATGCAAATCTGAAGAAAGAAAAGGAAGGACAACAATTACAGAAAACTGAGAGTGAAGGGAATGTGTCGCCTGAAATAGAGAAACATGGAAATAAAATTGTTACAGAAGAGGAAGAGGAGGAAGAAGAGGAAAAGTTGGCCCTGTCTCAAACTACAGAAACCACTCAAGAAAAAGAAGAAACAGACGAAGGTTTGACCGTTGATAAGTCTCCCATAAAGGAGGAAAGTGAAGATAAAGTTGTTTCTCAGAACACAGGGAAAATTGATGGAGAAAATAAAATAGCTAGTAGTTCAGAAGATTTAAATTTACAACTCATGGAAGAAAATAATATGAGTGATGAACTAAAGGAGTGTGATGACTTGCAGGAGTATGATACCAGAAGTGAAGTGAGTTCCTCCTCTTCAGAAGGAGATTCTAGTATGAATAGCATGAGCTCCAGCAGTTCAGATACAGAACATGAATCTCCTGGTGAACCCGAAGACAAAGGAGAAACAACAGGTAAAAGAAAAGTAAAAACATCAAGAGAATGCAGGAGTCCTGTTCATAGTCATAGTTCAAAGAGATCCAAAGCGGGAAGAAAAGCAAAATCGTATGACTATATTACAAAATTAAATTATTTATTTCGAGATGCTCGATTTTTTGTTATCAAAAGCAACAATGCAGAAAATGTAACCTTGTCCAAAGCAAAAGGAGTATGGTCAACTCCTCCCCAGAATGAAGCAAAACTTAATCAAGCATTCCGTGAGTCTCGAAACGTTTTACTCATTTACTCTGTAAAAGAGAGTGGAAAATTTGCAGGATTTGCTCGTTTAGAATGTGAATCACGCCGAGATGTGCCTCCTATTTCATGGGTCCTACCTCATGGTCTGTCTGCAAATGCTCTGGGTGGTGTCTTTAAAGTTGACTGGGTATGTAGAAAAGAATTGGCGTTTTCTAAAACACAGCATTTATATAATCCCTGGAATGAAGGGAAACCAGTTAAAATAGGAAGAGATGGACAAGAAATTGAACCTAGAGTTGCTGAGGAACTATGTAGATTATTTCCAATGGATGAAGGAATAGACATGAACCCTATTTTACGCAAATCAAAGGAAGCTTCTCGCACCATGCGACTTCGACCACATAGTCGTCCTCTTCACCGGCCACTGACTACCTCTGGAAGAGGACATGGCCACAGTGCTGGAGGACGGGGTAGGCGCCGGCACCTTGATGACAGTTACGATCCTCGACCAAAGCGAAGTAGAGGCCCTTCCATGTATGCGTCATCCTACTTCAAGGAACATCGGCGAGACAGATCCCCTGGAAGATATTCAGTGAGTCGTGATAGAGGGTATCATGGAGTTCACCAGAATTATTCAGATTTCATGCGTGACTTTTATCCTCGTGGAGGACCACCCTTAGCCCCCATGCCTTATCCTCCTTTGCCACCGTTTGTTGATTCTCTTCCCCCTCCCCCTCCTAGGTATTATGATGGGCCCCCATTGCCAGATTATGGAAATCTGAGATCTAGTCGGTCTGATAAAAGATCATATGATCGATCAGTTGAAGAATTTCTTCGCAGAACAACAGAACGAAGAGATCGTGATCGTGAAAGGCGATATCGAGACCGACGATGATAAAAACATCTGCTTACAATTTTCTATGCTTAACTGTGTGATGGAGTATCAGGGGTTTGTGTGCCAGAAAAAATGTATAGGTAGCTTTGTTGTGTTATTTGGACCATCTATATATATACATATATTTTTTTTTTTTTAATTTAATGTGTATTTCTGTTTATTGAAGACCTAGAAGTGAAGTGTACTGTATGTGTTGAGTATGTAGAAGAACAAATGAAATGTGAGTCAATAAACCATTTTGACAATTTGTTGGTTTTTTTTTTTTTTTCTCTCTTTCTTTCTTTTTTCCTGTAAAATTCCTAGGATTATAAGAAAGTGTCCATAAAAAATTGGATTATGAATTTAGTTATCAAAAGCAAATAGTTTTGTTTGAATTCAATTGCAAATGAGAGCAAACTTAATAATTTTGCTTGTTATTTCTAAGGTTTTGAATACGACAAAGTTGACATGATGTACCCATTCATTATAGTTTGTATCAAGATAATCCATTTGATTTGCAATATTGTTTATGAATGAGGGAAAAAATAGTCTTGACTTGATCCAAGAGATGGCTCGAACTGTAAGAGGGTTAAATTAAATTTTATCTAGATATTTCCACAAAACAAGATTGTTTTCGTTAGTTTCATTATCAATTTCAAAGGATTCAACACAAATAGAACACCATTCACTACTCATTCAGGTATATTATTTAAAATGTGTACTATAGGTTTAATTCTTTTTACTACTTACAGGAGAAAACCTATAATTTACACAGTAGCAAATTTACAATATACAATTGTATTCAATATAACTACTGAAATACAAACATTTCTGAAACATCTACAAATTGTCTGTACTGGTACAACAAAATACATAAAACAAAATTTACATTTTTTTGGGGTTTGCAAATTCCAATTTGAATACATGATATGTAATTAAAATTGCAATGAACATATAATGAATCCACTCTTAAAAAGAAAATAAAAATATTTTCAAATGAAGGAATCCAGCAACACAGATTCAGATTACAGAAAAATAATGTGCATTTGCTTTCAAAAGAATTGCTTGTTTTGTATATTTTATAGACTACACTTCAAATCTCAAGACAAATGAGATTCAAACAAACATCAATTTAATGTTTTGACATGTATCATCAGAATAAAATAAACATTGAAAGTACATTTAAAAAAATAACAGTAAAGTATTCATAAGTCAACACAATCTCCCAATGTCGAATGTGCAAATTAAAAAATCAAAAGTTGTCCAAACCAAACATTTCAATAAAAAAGGAACAGCATATTTTCAGGAGAATGCACACAATCTTCAAGAATCATCAGGCCAAAAGAAGTACTTTTGGAATGTTATAATAAATAAACATCAACAACTAAGATTCTGCCTATAAGTATTTTGTACTATTGGTCTGTACTATTTTAATGTATGTAATGTTCATAAAGTATCACTGTATAATTTGCAAATTAATGACATTTTCCAAATCACCACTTCTAAAAACAGAAATTACTAGAATTTTTTTTAAAAATTTTTGTTTTACACTGCAAAAACTACTCATACTATAATTTTAAAATAGAAATGAAAGTAATTTTCAGAAGGTAAATTTATTTTCAGAATTAACTCAAATTATGAATAATGTAATCTATCTTTTACTTAAAATGTGATATTTTTCCTTGATACGATTTTAAAAGTTCTGCTCATGCATTTATTCACATAGATTATTTAGCAACTGAAAGTTTAGAATATCAAATTTTGGGTAAAAGAATAATTTTCGAAAGTCTCACCATACTTGGTAATAACAAATGATTAGTTACAAATGACAAATTGAGCTATATTTATGTAAATACCAACGAAATAATGGAAGCACAACAGTCTTTTAACACATGTATCTGTTTGTTACAATACTTGACAATAACACAATCACATAATGACTAGAAGTAATACAGTATAATTTCATACATTACTCAACTTAAATACATACACTGTTGAGCCACATAAATGTTATTTCAAGAATTCTGAGTTTTGCATTATTGTACAATGCAATAATAAACATCAATATACTCATTGCTTAGGAGTTTTTAATTCTCAAAAATCTGAGGAACAGATCTATTATTTCTTGTACAAGCAATAAAGGATCTTATTAATGTTACCGTTCACAAAAGAAATTAATGGAACAAAAATTACTTGAGATTGCGATTTTCTTAATTGTGTATTCAAACAAAGTATTTGTGAACCACTTTTAAATATCATGAAATCATACAATATACATGCACCAAACTAAAATTGTACTTGAAATACATCATTGTTGGAGATTATGTATTCACCTATTTACTACTTACAATACATCAAGTATTACATCACATAACAGCACTCGTGTACAATGGCAATCCAAGTTGTCCTTGGAAAACTTTTGTAAGCACAATACTTCACAGCCAATTCTCAGAAGCATGCTTTGGCTACATACCTAGTTCATGATCAGGAACTTGCAATTTTATGAGCATTCCAATGTTGCAAAGTTGAATTTTCAGTTTCTGGCAAAAATTTCATTCAATGTCCACAGAGTACACAAACATTGCAATGATTTTTGACAAAGTAAGAACTGATGTTGCTTGGGAAGTATTGTTTTCAATGCAGTGTTATCAAAAATCAGTCAAAAGGATATAAAATTCTTTAAATTGATATAAAATTTAGTAAAAATGATTGACATTTCATTTCTTGAATACACAACCAAGAAGTACATAAATCTAACTGCCATTGGACATACCTGCAACACTTGACATCTCCATCTGACGCATGGCTTTTTGATGCTCTTGTTGTTGCTGTTTAATGAATGCACTAAGTCTGTTCAAAAGAAACTGTTTATCATGACCTTCCAACACCAGCTGATTCTTTAAAACTTGGACCATTTGTTTGTTGGCAGCAGAAATAGCATAAAAATAATACAAACATAAACTCAAAGTAATAAATGCTGGAACTGCAAATCCAGCAGTGGAGAAGAAATAAATAATAGATTGAATCCAAGTAGGAAACTGATTGAATGTGAAAACAACAATGCCCCAAGCTGTATTTTGTGCAGTGAACGGTCCACAACACTTGGAGGGAATGCTTTCTGCTAGAGAATATGCAACAGGAATTACAGCAAGGAGAAAAGAAAATAATAGGACTGCCATAAATAAGGAATTAGATCGAGATGCTCTGTAAACTGTAGAAGATGGAGTACTGTTAACCAGACATGCAAATTTTTTTATATAAAAGAGAAAGAAACACTCCAGAGTTCCCATTGCAGGCAAAATAGGAGCATAGAAACTCCCAAGCCAACAAAGTGTTTGGGTATAAACTACATCTAACACGTGCTTAGGTAAATCAAATTCTTGCTCCCCTATGTATTTGGCAACTTTGCTTTTGGAATGTTTTGCAATCAACATTCGTGGGAAATTTATTATGAAAGTTACAGCAATATGTGTCACAAAGTCTAATATGACTAACTTGTACAGCTGTTGACCTACGTATGTCTCCCAGCAAGACAGAGACTGATCTACAAAAATTCTATGGTAAAATGACTGAAGGAGAACTACTAATGAGGCTAGCCGCAGAAGAACTGTTCTCAGCAAAGTTATTCTTACTACAAAAATTGGACTATAATGCTCAAGTGTTACTAAATAGGCAAATAAACTTGGCACAAGCAGATTCAATCCTACAATTGCAATTGATGGGAGATATTCAAACAAAAGAACATTTAAAGAATCTATTTGTGAGAAGAATCTATCCTCTAATTTCAGACCATCTAATTTTTGTTTTGAATATTCAAGTGTCTCAAATATTAAAAATCCTCCAGCTGCAAGAACAACTATCACTATTAAGTTGACTATACATCTTGTTATGACTAGTTTTGTTTTCTCCTCTCTTGAGCGACTTTGTCGTTCTTCTTCAAGCCTTTCAGCTTCCAAACATCCTTTAATTTCATTATAGAGTGCTTTATGTTTTATTACTGCAGCCTTCTCATTGTGAATACAGTAGTCCCAACCTCCAAAAATCAAATTGCAATATTGGTAAAACTGTCCCTCTCCTTCAACAAGGCGTTCTTTGAATCCACGAGCTGCAGCCTTCACAATTGCTCCCAAACTAACAAGAAAGTAAACAACTGCAACTGCAATATATGCCAATGGTAAATTATAATAAAAAGCAGAATCTGAGCCTACCCCAAAAATTTTATCAGCATAAAATCCGTAAAACAACAAAGTATTTTCCATCCAGCCTGTCCCTTGAATGGTATCAAGAATTACATCATGATTTTTTTTCTGTTACGTTTTCACAAATGTATTGACACTCATTTGTAACATTTGAAGAGTTACTGGAGCATGTCATTGCTGCAGGAGTATCAAGAAGTATTGTTGGTAAAATTATGAAAGTAAATATAAACACAAAAATGGTAAGATTAAGAAACATGAGCCATTTTATGAATAAAAAATATGCAACTACTCCTATTCCAAAATTTCCTTCAATTTTTTTTAAACTTGTGCGCCAAAGTTCCAATTTTGTGTAAGTTTCTTTCCAACGACTTTTAACTTGTTGCCAAAATTTTCTCCTCTGCCACTTGAACTGTTCAAATCCTTGCAGTCTCAATTTTGTTGCACTCTGAAAAAGTGGGCAAAAGAAGGCTGTGAAGTAAACAAATAAGTCAATATATTTCAGCTATATCAAAGTAACACAAACCTGCAACTTTGCTTTTAGTTCCTTCTTCTGGGCCATGCTCACAGGCATAGCCTTTATCTGCATTATTTCTTCCCATGTTCGCTCTTCATTTGATAAATTTTCTAAAAGTACAAAGTTAATTATTCAGCATTCAATAATAAGACAATTTTTGTGACTTAACAATGTTTGGCATTCCTTTTTCTACTGTAGGGTCCTTAAGGAAAACACTGAGGAAGAATAACATACAATTTTCAGTCTTAAAACAGAAAAGGAAGAATGAAGTATATCACTGAACATAGTTGTTCTACCATGATGAAATTACATCCTGTTCTAAAGATTTTTTTTTTTCTAGTTTCAGTTCTCCCTAAATGGTATTAAATAAATTCCCTCCCTGGAATTGTAGCAAGGCTTTCAAACAAAACTTCGTTGTAAAGTGTAGCAAAATAGTTGAAGAAATCCATCCTTTAATCTAATACAATAATTTTGAATAGGGTATAGCTCATTACAATGTACTAACAAGTTATTTATCAACAGGCATGTAAATATAGCTATTGCTAATACTTCTATAACTTGACTAGACCTAATTGTAAAACATTCCACAACAGCTTCTTACCTGACAGATCAGGCAGCATGGCTACATGCACATCTGCTGTGGTGGAGGCCCGGCGACTTGTGCTGTGGTATCGTGATCTGGTTGACGTGCGACGACGAAGAGTAGGTTTAACTTCACCCCTCACACGTTTAGCAGTGGCTGCAGATTGCAATGGTAAGTAACATTAATGAACTATTATTTTCATAATCCAGAATCTGATAAAAATCAACTCATTTTTAATATTTATTTACAAAAGCATCACAAACATATATGGCAAACACAATATCGCAAGAGCATTAAGAAATGCACTATTTTAGAGATACAAAATACGTAAGCTATATTGAATATGAAATATTCAGTGGAATATTCTATTAATGTAAATGTCCAAGAAATACTGTACCACAGACAAATAATTCAAATGTATTTTTTTTTTCAATTTTAATTGTTCAAGTCAACAGAAGGAAACAAGCAAAGTTCCAAACAAGAGAACCAATAAGTTAAACTACATCTACTAAGAAGTAGATAGTTAAAGAAGATATAGTTAAGGGTAGATAGGAAGTTATAATCAATTCAGTAAGACGGTCTTTTCGAAGCTCAAATTTTTTAGTCATAAAAGAACATCATATTCAATAATTTAATGAAACCTGAAACTCAGTGCTCTAGTCAAAACTCAATTAAATTATTTCCGACTCCTGAAAATTATCTCCATTATGTTTTAAAATTAAGATCTCTCCACCAGAAAAGAAAGGAAGTAAAAATAAATGGTATCAAAAAATTACAGAATTGGCTCTGCATAATGTTATCACATTGAAACAGAAAAGAAAGTTGCTACTTGACTATCCTGGAGACACCACATCCTAGGCACAAGTGTCAATGTAACGACTACCATTCTGAGACCTTCCCCAGGGCGAAATGCATTTCAGTGCACCTGTGCCTGAACACTCTGTAAAACACTGTGCCTGAATGCTAGGGACAATGAAGTAAAATTTATTGAAATATCAAGTAAATACAGAAGGAGAAAGTGAGAAAATGGGAAGACGATCCTCAAACAAGAAAATACATTTATGTGTCATTAACGTGTTATTAAATACAAATATGTGTCAAACACATGAGATGTAGAAAGGTCTTTTGAAGTACAAAAATGTTTGAAATACTGTCTGCTAGGCAATAATTGTAAGAACAGAAAATCTTAACAAATTCTGAGTTTTTAATACAAAATAAAACGTGCCGATAATTATCTGTTTTGAATTTGCACATTCCCTCTTTATGTAGGTGGTAAAAGAAAAAAAAATGGCATTGCAAATTACATATTTTTGTAACCAAATGCTGCATATTTTAAAAACATTGTACATTTCAATAATTTTGTGATATATTTGCCTGCATATTACAGGACTAAAGGCTTCCATTAACTTCCCGGTTCTAATTATGATATACTTAGGCGTGCAATCATGTTTAAACACATTTCTCAATTTCCAGTTTTCAAAGAAATGTGACGAGAAATGTCGAGGATGAAAGATAAATGCAAAAACCTGTATTTCTTGTGTTGAATTTTCAATAAATTTTACTTTATTGTACTCTGCCACAGACAAATAACACAATGTAATTGTACTGAACAGTTGTACTAGAAAAAAGTAATATTTTTAATCTCTTTTGTATTGTCAACACATCACCTCAGAACTGAATGCTTCAAAGAAAAAAAAGTTCATCATTCCAGTACCTCTTTTTCAAAAGTCTGCAATCAATATGACTACCCACACTATAATATCAGGGATGGGTTATATTACCAACTAACTATTTCAAGTTTCTTTTATTTGCTACAATCTGAAGTCCAACGGTTTACACCCCAAGCAAAATTCACTTAAAATTTTTAAACCCTAAAATTTGTGTGTTTTCTTAATCCTAACTTGTTTAATTGAGATCATATCTCAATATTTAGAAATATAATCAACTTTTATTTTTTAGTTGAGAATGTTAAAAACTTCTAAAATAAATGCTTCTATAAATTCCCTTTTAAGTCAAGATAAACTACTTTTTACCACACAGTAACTGCAATTCCAGTTCATTATACTTTCAATTTCTTTTAATATTAAACCTCTCAAATTTCTGGTGAGCTTTAATAATATCTAATGGTTGGCAATCTAAATAAATAAACTTGCATAAACAGCTATCTTTAAGGTTTAAAATTTTGAAGAATTTATAGGAACACTGCTTTCAACAATGGTAAATTAATCTTTGAATTTTTTGTGATGCAAACACTTCATCTGCCAAGTCTGCTGCAATATGAGAAAATGCAAAATCTTTTTCTGACCAATGTGAAGGTTTTGTGATTAAACAGTTCAAATTAAAATACTTTAACAAATGTTTACAAAACAGTTGGCAAAATTCCAGTGAAGATATCTCCAAAAATAAATTGCAATATAAATTAACCACTCCTTTGCTACTTGATAATTTATCACAAACCTTTTTAGTTGTAAATAAAGATTTCACAGTGAATATGCTGAATGACAGACTTGCTATTTTGTAGTTTTAATTGATATTTTTATACTATTCTCAAATAAATACTAAATGCAGCTGTAAATCCAATAGTAATTAAATAATTCTCAAATGAAAATGCTGCCATAAGGTAAATGAGAATAACAGTAGTTTAAGCACACAAACTTTCATTTGTTTCTTAAAAATCATGATCGTAATGTACTGCAGAATGAAAGGTCTTTTCATGGTTGTATCATCGTATAGTTGGAAATAAACTTTGTAGATGAAACACAATTTTTGCCCCCACCTGCTCGAGACTGTTTACTAGGCAGGAGAGTTGCCAGATGAGATGGATCACGTTGCAAAACATCAAGATCTACATCTGCAGGGTAGCTCTCCTGGTAAAATTCTGCACCTGCTTCTTCCCACCCTTGTCCTCTTGAAGTGCGCTTCTTACGGTCCCCTCCTGACATCACGCTGCTATACTCCTGCAACTAAACGTAAAACTGAAGTTTAATTTGCAAACTTAACCTTTCATTCCATTCTCTATAAAGTTAATTAAATCGTGAATTTCAAGCTGTCTGTAAAAACATTTAAATGAAAAATGTTTTATATAACTAGAGGAATTATTGCGCATTGATATTATTCGAGTAAATTCCTTACCCCGCCTCAACAATGTTCAATTCATTTCTGTCAATATGAGTTTCGAGTAATCTTGGTAGTCCTGCACATTTCAAGTGACTCTCCTCAGGAGTTTCGAACATTACAAATTCAGATCACTAATATCCACGAAGAAGCATTTTACGAGTTCACAGGAATCGCGGAGCTGATAGAATAATTACTCGACGGCATCTGTCAAACTGTGGGCGTATACCAGAATCAGACAATCCTACAGAAGCTGAAACACTCAGAACATCCAATTTCTATTATTCTCCATTCCGGATCACAGAATAAAGAAATGCACGGAGACGACCCGAGGCACTGAGACCGAGGCTTCTGAACTGGATTGTGGAAGTGATAGTTATACTGTGTCACTGCGAAGAATATTCCAAGAGGTTTATTTATAAAAAGACCTTATTAATCCACAATTTGCGAATTATTTATACTTTTCGTTGTTGTTAGAATTTATTTCAATGAACTTACCGATTCTCAGAACTTCAAGATGCTAACGCGCGAAAATTCGAACCAATGTTTTCCTTGCCCATGAATCAAGACCGCATTAACAATATAAACCTGTGAGATTTGCCATTATATATTTTTAAAATACAGGATAGAAAAGAAAAATATTGCATGGAACGCTTTTAGACCATACTTTTTCATTCGGAATTTAAAACGCAAAGCAGATTTACCTTAATTTTAATTCTGTTTAAGATCTCAAAATCGAAAATAAATTAACAATGTGTTTCGATTGTAAACAACTCCGGACTTAATTACCTTCACATCGATATTTGTAACAATAGCAACAATAAGAACAATAACAACACCAACAATAACAGCAATAATACCAATAACAACAGCAACAATAACAGCAATAATAACGTCAATAACAACAATAGCAATAATAATAACAATATTAACAAAAATAACAATAATCAAAGCTTGCACCCGCGGCGCAGACGGTTGCAGCAGCCGTCGTCGGCACTGAGGAGGCTACAAATTCGAATCTTGCCTGGGCATGGGTATTTGTAGCTTCCCCTTCATCCCTCATCATCATCATCATCATCATCATCATCATCATCATCATCATCATCACATAAATTCATAACTCAAATGTTAACAACTTTGTTTAATCAATGAATACAGCCGAAAAAGCTGATCCTTATAATAAAAATATCAAGCTCTATGGGGTAAATATGACTGAAAATAAATATAAAAATAAATGATAAATAAGTAATCATGCATATTTTTTATTGCAGTTAGCACCGTTAACTCTATGCTGCAAACGGCAGCCCCTATTTGGGTTAATGCCTTTGGGTCGTACGCCCGCGGTGCAGTCAGTGTATAGAAGGTCCGTCTTGGGGGTGGCCCGGGCGTGTCGCACGGTTTCGTATGATGCTGTGTATGTGATAGACGACAAGCCCCCTATAGACCTCATGGCACAAGAAAGGGCCAGTATCTACAGTCGTAAGTGGGAGGGGGCTGCAAATAGTAGCGTCATCATGAAGGAAGAGGGGGGTGACAATGGTCCAGTGGCAACGACGATGTGTTCATCTACTGGAAGATGGACATTCCGCCTTATTCCTGATGTAACGAAGTGGACCTAAAGGAAATACAGTGATGTGGATCATTATTTGATCCAGTTGTTACCGACTACCGGGCGTACCAACTCCGTTTCCAGTTAGACGATGACTCCTTGTGCCCAACCTGTGACCCATAGATTGAAGATGTGGAGCATGTGTTTTTTCACTGTTCACGCTTCATTGAAAAGAGAAGACTCCACCGACCCCTCCTGCAGGTAGTGACTCTTAATACCATCGTCACTATGACGCTGGTATTCCAGGAGAATTGGAGTGCGGTAGCCACCTATGCCGTTAAAGTTTTGAAGACGTTTCAGTTAGAAGAGTGACTATGAAGGTGTATCTCATGACATAAGTCGACATAGATCTATAAGTCGATCTGGCCTTCCCGTGACGCAATGCCTGACAGCGGTTCCGCGGGAAGGGAATCGGAGGAATAGGAGGGGTTTTTAACGAGAAGGCACTGGCTAATTGTGAATCCATCACGCTGCGGAGTGCGGGTCTTTGGAAGATTTGCCCCTGTCCTCGTAAAAACAACAACCAAAACGGGCAGATAGACGGAGGAGACACGCTTTGTCGTCAACCGATTTTGCGGTACCTATAAATATAATAGAACCCACAAAACGTTGATTCTGACTACACAACCTGTTAGAGAAAGTAATTTACTGTACACAGGAACACGATTTATCCAATGTCGACATCAGGGCACCATAAAAGGAGTTTTTAGGTCGAACAATAGCCGGTTTTTGCCGCAGCATTATAATACTTTCACTTCTTAACAAGTAAGGGTAGAAAGTAAAAATAAACTAAAATAATTGTCTACAAGGAAATCTGTAGAAATGTGTATATCCTGTGTTCTAAACCAAGTTCCACGCTAAATACAAGTAAATACTGTCCAAATTAGTCAGTTCTTTCTCTCACATTCATATATTTCAACTTCTTAATTTTTTGTGAATTAATACCAGGAATTATAAAAATAGTGAAGTATATTTCTGTAAATTCGATTCATATTTTTTAAATTATGTGCAGTATTATAGATGAAAAAATGGCATCCTCGAAAATTGTTATATCTTCGAAAATACACTGATGTTTGTGAAAATTGCAAAACCAAGAAGAAGACATACTATTACAATGAAATGTTTTCCACAGATTAAGAATATCACAATGTACAAATTATTAGAATTACATAACTGTACCTGCATTTTGACCTTGAGAATTTAGTACGGTGTGAAACCGCCACGCACTGCCATCAGAGCCTCTAGACATGGATTTTAAGAGAGCTTGGATATGCTGCTGGGGAACACACTGCCACGTGGTTTCTAGTTCACAAAGCATCGACAGTGTCTGCAGGGGGATCAGAACGAACAAGTTGCCGACCGATCATATTCCAGACAAGTTCGATGGTCGACATGTTAAGAAAACGTGCGGGCCAGAGAAGCAGTGGTACCCATCGTTCTTCGCAGAAAGCTCGCACATTCCTCGCCACATGATGTCGGGCATTGTCCTGCATTGTGGAGCTGCTTGCAGGCGGCGTAGTACCTCGGGCTCTGAAACCTCCCTAATGTAGCGGTTGCTATAAAGATTGCCCTCAATACGAATGAGGCGCGATCGCACATTGCAGCCAATGGCGCCCCAAACCATCACACTAGGTGTTTGTCCGCTATGTTGCGGAAAAATGAAGTCTGGCAGATTGTGGTCACCACGGGATTTCGAAACGGTTTTAAATAATTTCTAAAAGATTAATGTGGAAATGTTTAACAAAAGTTCGAATGAAAGAAACGAACAAAGAAATATGCAAAAATGTACAATTCTAACTTACGAAGCATCCAACTGCCTGGAATTACGTTCACGAAGAGCAGTCAATTTGGAGCGGGTAATAATGGTTGTCGCCAAATTACACCAAAAATACTCATATTTTCAAAAAATTCAACATTACTTTATTTTAAGATTTATAGAAGATAAACATATTTCATTAAGAAAAAAAACTGTATCTTCACAATTGTAGTTGTAGGCAGATGCCGAAGACGAAGCGTAGTCGATTCGGAGCGGGCTATTACGCTTGTCGCCATATTTAAAAAATAAATAAATAAATAAAGGCTCATATTTTCCATAAATTCAACATAACCTTATTTAAAGATCCGTTTTTAATAAACACATTTAATTAAGGAAAAAATTGTATCTTCAAAATTGTAGTTGTAGGAAGACACCGAAATTTTTTAAAATTTTCGTAAAATCAGGCATTTCAACGAACATGAGATCTGCACCATTCTCTTAAGCGTCCTTTATGATATATAAGGTCCCAATTTAATAAAAAAATGTGCGATTTTTAAGAAAAAACGGTTTAAAGAAAATAAAAATTGCTTATGTTTGACACAAAATTTTGCCAAAAATATTCATGATTTTGAAAAATCGAACACGAAAATATTTTTAGATCATTTTTCATGAACTCATTTCATTAATAAACATGTTTATCTTCATAATTGTAGTTGTAGAAGACGCTGAAAAAAATTTTAACTTTTGCAATTTTCGGAAAATCAGGGTTTTCAGAGAACATAAGACCTGCGCCATTATCTTAAACGTCCTTTGCACTAACTAATAACAAAGTTTAATCAAAAACAATGAAGCCATTTTTTTGAAAATTTTGAAAATGTCCCAGGGGTTCCATGTACCCTCCAAAACTAAAATATCGATTTCAAATTTAAGGGTCCATAACGTCAGCTAGATAGATCCGGGAATATCAATTTTGGAGAAAATCGGCTGAATAGTTCAGCCGCTAGCGTTGTTCACAGACAGACGGACAGACGTTTTGCCGTCAATCGATTTTTCAGAATCAAGGACCCACAAAACCTAGATTCTTGCTACACCACTTGTTACAGGATGTTTTTTCTAAATTTAGCATCTGTAATTGTCCACTTTTTCGTTACCAGGGCCCTTAAGTTTTTCTGTCGAAAATTCGCCGTTTTTTCTCGAAGTACCATATAACATAGCTTTGTCTCTACCGCGGTAGCGGTAGCGAGAAAGGAAAAATAAAAATTGCATTAACTCCAAGCAATTACGAGAAGTACAAACGTACTACTAA
The DNA here is from genome assembly GCA_031308135.1 of Acheta domesticus. Lineage (NCBI taxonomy): Eukaryota > Metazoa > Arthropoda > Insecta > Orthoptera > Gryllidae > Acheta > Acheta domesticus. Next base: position 100,174,781 of record JAHLJT010008756.1, read on the forward strand.
GTACAGTGCAGCGAAAAGTACTACTAATTTTCAAAATATTGTACACGACCTTTTTTAAAGTTCTGGTTTTTTAGTACAGATTTTATTTAAGAACTAGTGGAGCTACATTCTTACATTATTTCTAAATTTGCAATTTTCGAAATTCAGAGAGTTCAACGAAAATTTGACCTGCACCATTCTTTTAAGCGTCCCTTGCTTTATCCGTGGAAAGAATTAAAGCCAAGATTGGAATGGTGTGTAATGTATTTTTATTTGCGTTACTTGGAAGCAGAAATCACGCGAAAGCGTCTCTTTTTCAAAAATTTACATGGTCTTTTTTAAAGAGCTAATTTTTTGGAACAGATTTAGTTTTAGACAAAAATTTGTATTTTCCATTTTGTATTTTTTAAAATAAAATCTATATAACTAATTTCGAATATACTCATAAAGTAAGTAATTATAAATAAGCAGCCTTCGGCGGTGTTAGATATCTATGTGATTTCATTAGAGATCCAACAAACTCAGGAAAAGTATAAAAAGCTATGAAACTGCTTCGATTTCGACTAAAAATTGAAACTATTTGATTACGTTAAACCGAGATTTCTCATACGTGATACTGTTTAGGACACAGTTGATGTCATGCGACGAGGAAGAAAGAAACATGAGTAGGGAGTTTTTGAACACCTTAGCGGGCAGCAATCGACTGCAATCTCGTTCTTCTGCGTGTGCGCTGATGCACAAGTGTTGCGAAACTTGAACTGCGCATGCGCAGAAAATCGATAGTGCGTTCGATTGCTTTAAAGGTGGCTCCACACATTCGGCATTCGCTGAGCAGCAAGCTACTGCTCGCCCGATCCCGACCAGCGGATGTGTTCGGCGAATGTTCGCTCCCTTTGATGTGTCCAAAAGACCGACACGCGGCGGGTAGGGCGAGCGCCGAAAGTTCGCCATTCGGCAAACAGCAAGCGACCAATCCACACTATTCGGGATTCGTCGAGCGGTTGCTCGCTGTTCGCCGAATCGCGAATATGTGGTGCCGAGGGTGAAAAAACTGCCTAGCATTCGCGTGTGCCTTTTCATAACAGCCAATGTTTGCTGTTTCAGGAGCTCATTTTCCACACAGTGGACAGCAGCATTTTGGCTGCTGCTGTTGTTTTGGCTGTGGAGGTTTTGGCATCTATGTGCTATAATCCGCACACGTTTTCTTGAATCTTTCAGTCATAAAGATTTCAATTCGCTAGATGCACGAGGAGAGGGGTTTGGTTGTTTCGACGGTATGACTTATCAAATCTGTAACTCGTTTCGATGCAGAATAGTTTCCATTACAAGGAAACGATTATTTCTGGTTATCAAAAGTTGCCAAAATGTCCATTGCTAGACTTCGCACGCGGAATCTGTAGACATGAAAAAGGTCACTGTGGAGAGAGATGGCTGCACTGGATGCCATATGAAAAACATTGACTTCCTAGCTATTCGACATGTAACCCCGGCACAAAATATCACATTCTCATTTCATGTAAGAAGCACACAGGAAATACTATGAAACGAAGTACTCAAACAAAAAACAAATTCTGACCAAGTACAAGTCCTAGTTCTTATTCGGCTACCGGATGATTTCTAAACAGTGATAATATGCTTAAATGGCTCTAATGCTCATGCGTCACTTACATTACATTACATACAATAAAATATAGTATTTACAGATGGATTGCACTGGCTGCAAGTTCCTAATTATAATTTACGTCTGCACTATATTTCTTCTTGCAAAATAATATCGATTTTTAAACAAGTTTTTAATTAACATTATAATAGCCATGACCCTCTCCTCCATTTGGACTCACTAGTGTATCTACGTCCTTCTACATAGGGTATTCTGGTACCCTACTTCTTCACGCGCCTACGGGTATTCTATCCAACTTGGGCACTGCCTCAGCAGTGAATCCGACTGATAATTTCACAAGTGTATGTGAGTTGTAGTACTAGTAAAATTTAATTTGTTGTAAGCAAACATTTTTTTTCTTTTGGAAAAGCCACATCTATTTTTCGTTAGAATATTTTTAATCACAAGTAATCTTAAAGGGGCAACGTGAAATAGAGCTGCAGTGATTTGGAATTAGCATGTATATTTCGTAGGACAGGCATCTCAAAGCCGCTTTTAAAAGAATAAAGTGCGTAGTCCAAAATGCAACGTGGCCCTTTTGTGAAGGTACTAGAGTCCTTAGAGAGTACCGCAACCGTCGCCATTTAATATCCTCTCACCTGATAGCCCCGCCAGGCAAAAATCAGAAACTGAAGGAAACTTATAACAGTTGGTGACTTTATAGAGATTTTCAAGAATATTAATACTGGTTTGAGGTAGATTCATGTCATATTTCTCAACACACAGAATATCTCACAGTTCCAATTCTCCTGACAACTGGATATAAAATGGCGGGATTGATGGAACAATGGAATGCGCTACTCTATGTATCTAGGGACTCTAGAAAGTACTACTGCGCCATTCTCCTGGTGAAGATCGAAGAAAGCAGGGAAAACTACCAATCAGACCAGCGACAATTAGAATTCTCCTCCAGACAGAGACTGAATTCAACCCAGCTCTCTAGCTAGTGTCGAAAATCCTGCCACCATCAGGACTCGAGCCCTACAACCACCCAATCGGTGACAGTTGCAGACGCACCACTGAGCCCTCACACGCAACACTCACCATGCTGGATACTCGGATTGACTTGACATTTTACCAGCTTGTTCAGCACCTTTCAAAACCCCCTACATACAAATTTTTACGTGCTATGAAGCATTGCAAGTATTGTTTTTGCGATATTTAGTATTGGGACCTTTCCAGACCTCACCGTGGAAGGGCGGAAATCGCTGCTCGCCGCTGGTTCTGCGACCGTTACACACACACCGCGCCTGCACTATCGGAGTGTCGGCAAGGTCTCAGTTACTTGGAGGGCAGGCGGGGTGACAAAAACGGGTGTTTACTTTGCAGGTTCAGATGGGCGAGTAGGACGAGAAAACATACGTGAGTAATTCGAATGCAATAATTAAATGCATACTGACATTATTTACAGGATTTAATGATTACAATGGGGTTAAATTAATCAGACAATACTTATTAAATAATAAATACGTAAATAAATGTACAACAAATCAGTAAATAAATAAAAATAAATAATAAACAGACACAATAAAGAAAAGATAATATTTTAAGAAGAAAGTGTTAGAAATGGAAGGATTCAGGGCAGAAAGGAAAAGAAGACATGATCAAAATGGTCCGAGGAGAGAAAAGTGATACACAGCGAGCAGATGAAAGAGTACTGGAGAAAGAAGAAAGGACAAAGAAAGAAGCAATGAAATTGGTGCGTGGTCCCTAGATGACCCGAACGAAAGAAGAGGAAGAAAGAGAATATAAATACGAATTCTTAAACGAACGCGCTTGGATATCTGATACCAGCTGATAGACGCCACGTAACGTTCCTAGCGCTGCCGAAGCAACGACTCGCCCGCTGCGGGAAGCGCGAAGGTCACGAAAGGTCCTGATACAAAATGACTATAAAACAATTTATAATATTCCATAGGACTTCAAAATTCGCGTATATAGGTTTTGCATGGTGTTCTATCAGCTGGTGAAATTTCATGTCAATCCGAGCATCCAGCACGGTGAGTGTTGCGTGTCAGAACTCAGAGCCGAGCGTGGATCTGGGGCGAGGCGGGGACGGATGGCTCAAAGGTGAGAAGCGCGAAACGGGGCGGGTAGGGGCTGGTCGTAAGTGGGATGGTGAGTCGCACTCCGGCGTTACCACCGGATAAGTTTAGCTCATATCCAGCATTGCTGCTGTCTATGCGGCAACTCTGACCGGAGGGGGGGGGGGTCCTAGGAATCCAGTCCCGACGGTGGAAGCTTTTCGATACTAGCTGCAGAGCTAGGTCGAATGCAGCCGTTGTCTTTTTTAAACAAGTTTTTAATTAACATTATAATAGCCGTGACCCTCTCCTCCATGTGGACTCTCTAGTGTATCTACGTCCTTCTACATAGGGTATTCTGGTACCCTACTTCTTCACGCGCCTACGGGTATTCTATCCAACTTAGGCACTGCCTCAGCAGTGTAACCCGACTGATAATTGCACAAGTGCATGTGAGTTGTAGTACAAGTAAAATTTAATTTTATGTAAGCAAACATTTTTTTCTTTTGGAAAAGCCATATCTATTTTTCGCTAGAATATTTTTAATTACAAGTAATTTTGGTGGAGAATTCTAGCAGACAGCAGCACTGATAGGTAGTTTTGCGAGATTTCTCCTACCAATATCAGACAAATGTCGAGTAAAATCCCAACAATAAAATCCCCCGACCGCGCGGAGTTTTTCTTCCACTTCCCCAACCTATCTTCTCCCCTTACAGAGACATAAGCACTACACTACCACGCATGTCGAGAGAGCAGTTGGGAGCGAAACGCGTGTCCCGCCTGAGGCAGTGCCTCGCTGCGTGGAGACTCCTGGAAGGTGGTAGTGGAAGTGGAAGTCGACGTAGTACGTGGGCGCCCGATCACCATCCAGTGGAACGGAATCACCATCACCTCCCGGGATAAATAGTTTGTACGCAAATGAGAGTAACGACCATAGACGAGTCCGAAAAACATCAACCAATCAATCCGGCGTTCCCGCTCGCTCCGTGCCACCTGCTCCCGCTCGCACCGTGCCCCTTTTATTGAACTGAATTGAATTGATGCCTTATTTTACGTGGCGAGACTCAGTCCATGAGGCCTGCTCTTCCGTCTGAGCACGTAAATTTTGCTACACTCCTTTCACCAACTAGCGGAAAGAAGGTATTACTGAGGCGACGAAATAGGCGATTTTAATTTAGCTCAGAGGCTTCAATTAGACTTGAGGATCTTTTACATGCAAGTAAATACTACTACTAACATGGGACAGCCAGCTTTACTTCCCCTCCGAAGGGGGGGCGTACGAAGAAAGGCGTACGAAGAATTTTTTCGCCCTTCATCGATCGGGTTTGAACCCGCGAACTTGGGTATAGCAGTCCGTTACGCTAACCACTACACCATCGCCGCCGCCGACCTTTATCAGCGCTGCCTCCTATTATCAGGGCGCCCGAGGCAGCGGCGGGCGCGGCGCGGCGTGAAGCGCGAGGCGGGCGGCGGGCGGCGGGCGGCGCGTGAGTCAGAGGCGGCCGTGCGAGGGAACGGGAGCGGCGGCGCCCCAAAATACTCGTGGGGGGCGGCGGCGGCGGCGGCGCGGGCGCGCGAAGGCGGCAGCAGTAGTCGGGCAGAGGAGCAGGCACACCGACGCCATGCCCTACTCCTACTACTACCACCGGTACCTACCCGGCGGCGGAGGCGGCGGTGGCGGCGGCGGCGGCGGCTTCGGCGGCTTCGGAGACGCCTTGGCCGATGGACTCGGCTTCAGATCCCGGTGAGCGCCCGCGGCGCTGCCTCGCGCTCCGCGCCACGCGCGCCACTCGCCCCCACGCCCCTCCCCCTGCGCCACCGAGTCGACGCGCGCGGAAGATAGGGCTGCGCGCCGCACGATGGGGAGGTTTCTACTGTCACATATTTTCAATATGTTAAGAAAAGAACGTATTATTTAGGCAACGGAAACCAAATGTGGCACCTTCTTTGAATTTGAATGTGGAAGTGTTTTCTTTCGTGCTTTTTTTTTTTGTGGACTGGTGTTTCAAGGTGTACATTTTAGCGGACGAGAGTGGCCGATAATGAGTTAACTGCGTCCTTCTTTTACTAATTTATATTTTATTTTTATGGATGTGATTCAGCCAAATGTATAAGTTACACCTTCTTTCAATTTGAATGTGGAAGTGTATGTAGTGTTTTCTTTCGTGTTTTTGTGGACTGGTGTTTCAAGGTGTACTTTTTAGCGGATGAGAGTGGCCGATAATAAGTTAACTGCATCCTTCTTTTACTAATTGACATTTTATTTTTATGGATGTGATTTAACCTATACGCGTCTTCTGTATCTTATCTTCTGCGATGAACGTCTATCCAGCGTATTTATGAATGACATAACTGAACTATGTGTCAAATATCAGCAACACTCAATCTTTTGCTTCTTTACCTAGTGCGGTGACCAGTGTCTCGTATTGAACAGGCTAATTAAGCAACGAGTATGCGAATTCGTGGAGTACCAAGAATTGCTGGATGTGCAGATAAATCTGTACGGAATTCCTTTTACATTTTTACACTAACATCTTTCCTTAGAAACATTCAACATAAGATTTGATACGTCTACAGCGAGGAAATAAAAATGAAATATTTATCGCGTAACGGAGCTGATTATAATTTTATCCTGTGGAATTCTGACCACCAACAGATTGAATTTACTGACTGCACGCATCACTTAACAAACAGAATCTAGTCAAATGCTTTTCTATTTCGGCGACCTCGTGGAAGAACCTAATTATTAATTGTGGAAGTGTCTGAAGCTTGTTTTAGAATTTTTTAAAAACTTTATTTCACTATTTCATTAATTTACGATTTATTTGTATATTTTTACATTATTTAAAATAATTTAAAATATATCTTCCCACTAATTTATTAAATTTGGTGTGATTAAGTGTACATGTCTAAGAATTGAAGTTGGTAAAGTAATAAGAAAAAAAATAATTTGTTGAGACGGCAACAAATCTATGGCGTAAGGTGAGCGAGGGACGCGAATGAAAGTAAGCAGTCATTGGCCGTGATCGCTTCTCGTCTTTTGACCTCCTATTCACAGACGTGTTAGAGTGGGAAGTGAAGGAATCCAGAGCCCTGGTGCTTCACTTGTGCAGTGACGTGCATTAACGGTAGCGATGGAAGCGAATATTAGGGGCGATGTTTTATGAAGCTCTTCTTTCAGTAACTCATGCATATATTTCCACCGTTTGCTTGGATCCGACAACAGTTTTTGTACTAGAAAAAGATGTCACTATAAGATATCAGCTATTGCAAGCTGATCTGTCTCGCAGATTCGCTTCATGTACGTCGAACCTTTCTTTCACAAACACTACAATATTGTTCAAGGATAATTCTCAAGAATGCTTACAAATAATCGATTGCTGATATTAATAACGAAACAAAACAAATGCGTACAAAAACTGTCAACACACACAAATGGATTACTACTAACTAGATTTGCTGGGAGGTGGGTACATTCATGTTGACAGTTCTTATGAGAACCCAACAAATTCATATCAAAAAGACATTCTAAAAACAACGTCGTCTGGTTCGTCTATCCTCACAAAGAGGGAGTTACATGAAAAGATATCGACATAGTACGTACTTTTTTAAGATTAATTTTTATTACAGTGGTAGGTATAATTATAGCCAATGCAATGAAAAATTATGGCCAAATGAATCATATCTAAAGAATTCACGTTCATCCCATAATGCAATGTAGAAATCCACAGCGTTTTAGAATTGTAGAAGCCGTAAAACTCCTAAAAACGTGCTGTTTTCTAGAATTCTTTCAGAACATTCGCGAAAGATTCGGCTAGAATTAGAACCAATCGATTTCTCTTTATAGGTGATCACTTATCGAAAGTGATCACCTCCTCGGAGCCTTTAAAATTCCCCGAAACGCATTTTAGGTGCTTAATTTCCTCCCCAATACGTTTTCTTGAATAATCCATTACAAGTTAAGATTAATTATCGTCAAGCTAAAGAATCAGGTCGTAACGTTTTGTGTAAATGCCAGAAGTAGCCTCTGTACACAAGGCACAAGCCAACGTCTAGATCTTGAAATCAGTGCGTATAGGCCTTTATAACGAGGCTTTTGGGCCTGTCATGGGAACCAATGTTAAGCTGTAGTTGGGCTAATAAAATTGAGATTTCTATCCACTTTGAAGATTTAGCATTTTGTAGTACGTCTTTCCGTAGAAAGAGCAATCAGAAACCTGCATTTCTCGAATTCTACGTAAAATAAACTGGTTCCTTGATATTTTCTGCAAAAAGTTACGAGTAAGGATTTTTTGGGATCAAAATTTACGCGATATAGGAGTGTTTACCCATACAGAGTCCCGGAACTACACTATGACACAATTTATAGTTCAGGGCTGGTCGTTCGAAGTTTAAGAAGCCATTTTCACTTTTAAATCTACAATTTACAGAACACGAAAGTTTCGAAGGGTTCAGCTTGTTGACTGAAATGTACGCGAAAAACAGAGTATAACCCGAGGGATGGAATAGTGGCTACATACCGAGATTTGAATTACGATAATATTCTTTATTATTATTATTATTATTATTTTATGTTTATTTTCTTTTTACATTCTTCCTTGTCGAAACACTTTGGTCTCGGGAAAGGAATTTGTTTAAATTTCTAATTCATTTCTTGTTTTAGTTTTGTGTTATGCTTTATTAAATCATTCAATTATTTATTGTATGTAATCTGTAATCTGAAATAAAATTATCAAGTCTCTATTAGTTAACAATTCATGCTAATGGACGGACAACTCTTTTAACAGACAAGAATCTTTGTTAAACCTCCCAACCAGAACATACAATGTTAATAAATTTTTTCACTCTTAAGTAAACACGATTACAAAATCAGGATATTTTCTATTCAAGATGTTTAATTTTACTCTTAAATGAAAATTTTAAGATCTGACTGATATATTATTTCATTTAAATGGATCATTTCTTTGCTTCAGTAAAGAAAAAGGGCATTAATATAATGGCTAAATTTGGGACAATAACTGTCAATTAACGTCTCCAAAAGACTGCAAAGGTCAGGTATCGAGGGACGTACCGTCAGAAGCAATTTGTACAATCCTTGCCTTTACAACTCGCGCCAATTTCTCTGGACGCGGAGGCCGCGAGTTCTATTGGGCAAGACACCTTGCCCGCGACCGTGACATGCGTGGTATAATTAAGGCGGAGTCAGTCGTTCACTTTATTGTAATATAGTTTTTAGATGCACACACTTAATTTAGATTATTCATAAATGTTGTTAATAAACTTTTATTCAGTAGTTCCCCTTACGGTGTTAATATTTCAAAGAAAATATCCTCATCCACGAAAATGTGTGGGTGTCTCAGTGATAACAAAAAGGTAACAGTCACAGATGAGCAAGGACGGCCTTTCAAAGCAGAGTAATATCCCTAGAAACCGATAAGGAAGGCTTCTGTCGAAAAGCACCCTCAGAAATTAGAATTTTAGGACTGTAACATGTGCTGTTTTTATATTCTCCTTAAAAGTAATTTGTTATAGTTCAGAAATGGGCTAACAAAAGTTGTAATGAATCTTTTCCGTACACCATTCTCGATACAGTTCGATCCACATATAGTAATAATAAACTTAACCATTTGCCTTCCACCGATCCGACTTCAATAGAAAACGACATTGGAAAGTTGCAGTCTCCAAGAGTATTACTAGTGTTGTTTCCCTGCATATTTTGAATTTTGCAGGAGAGTTGCATTTCCTTGAACAAGAATAACCACATTCGCTTTATATGGTAAACATTGAAAATGTCGGTTAATCTCTTTTACAGCAGTAAGGTTCCTCATCTTTTCCTGAGGCCTTATTAGCTTATCATTTAAAGTGCTTTTCAATTAGTTGTTAATATTCCCCAGAAAAATTTAAGTTAATATAAAGAATTTGGTTTTCTTTCCCTGCAGAAACTGTTCTTCCGAGGGAGATCTTATGCAGGATATCTGCGCGAGTGTCAGGATTTGCGCCCCTCAACTTTTTGCGGGCAGGTGCGAACTCAGAACGAGAGATAATGCATGATAAAAGCCGTAGGTCGTATTTGATCAGTGAGAACCTTCAGCGTTCCGTTATCGACTACACATACAAGGCCGTTGTTCGACTGCCCCGCATCATGAACTCGTAGCTATCGATAACTACCGGGACAGTTAAATGAAGTTGTGATCAAGCTTTGATGGTGCTCTATTTTCACATTGAAGATGTTCTGTACATTCCTGCTTGACGCTGGTTTAATTGCCTGGACTTCTGGATAATCGCAATAATTTCACAATACGAAAGAAAGTCATCCATTTTTTCCCTATAGATCACAATGTAGTTTCAAGTTCCTGTGTATTAAATAATACATAGAAGCTAAATATACCTGAATTAGTGAAAATCTATAAATACACACGCACATATTTTACATTTTCAAATTTTAGACTTCAAATCTTTCAAACTAGATTGCAAAAGTAATATTCAGTAATTTATTGCTAGATCAGCACCCATTATAATCTGTGAAACAGAACTTCACAAAACGGTATTTTAAAAAATATACCAGAATCGTGTCAACTTGATTAGTTTGATATTATTATTATTATTATTATTATATTATTATTATTATTATTATTTCTAGTTGTTTTTTTCAGTTGACAGCCGGTTACCCTTTACGTCCTGGTAGGACGCATATTCGGCAATACACTAGATACCAATACATTTGCGGGCTCCTCTGATCTGGGGTGAGCAGAACGCGAGGCCCTCCGCGACAACACATACACGAGATACAATGGAGAAACAACCATCCCCAAGGTGGAACTCGAACCCGCAACCCTTTGGATGATATTATTATTATTATTATTATTAAATCAAAGACAGTGAATGAATAAACGATAATGGATCAACAATAAGATGAGATGCGAAGGGAATCGGGTAAATCTCGAAGATATCTGCCGCAAACTCCCTTTTCACATCACAAGTTCCATATGAAATGGCCGTAATTTGAATCCAAATTATCAGATGTGAAATTAGTGACCTGGCGGCAGCGTTACCTGTCGCCCCCAATAAGTCGAGTTTGGGACGCAACGCATTCCAAAACTCTCAGCCAAGAAAAACTGAAACAGGTAAATCCCGAAAAAACTTGTAACAAACCTACTTTTTTAAATTTTGATTTACTCGAGGTCGCTTTACAAACAGCTGAGGCCATTAATGGTCAGTATTATTTAATGGACGTGTATCCAAATATTTGACAAATTATTGCAAACAGTCGAATCGCAGTAACGTGCTTTGCTCTCCACGAACCCCATATGAAAAGACGAAAATTTGAATCCTAGTTCTCCAAAGTGGAGCATTAGTGCTCTGGCCTCTGCGATACGTGACGCCTCGATTAGTCGCAGGGATGAGGAGTCGAGAGCTTCCATTCAGACTCACAAACGTCGCCCGCGCCACTCACTTCTCTGCGTCCATGCGGTCGCCTCGTGAGCGACCACGGCCCTCTCAACTCCCCGCAGCTTCTCTCCCCTCAACCCCGCGTGCTTCCTTTCCGTCCCGCACCGTCCAGTCCCGTCCCGTCCCGTCCTATCCTGTTCTGTCCCATATCATCCTGTTCGTTGCCGTCACAACCCTACCCAACCCGACTCAACCCGACCCGTCCCGCACAGTTCAGTCCCACATCATCCTGCCCCTTCCCTTCCCGACTCGTGTCGACTGGAACCGTCCCTTCCCTCCCCACTCCGTCCCGTTCCACCTGAAATTGCCACCGGCCGCCCAGCTTCTGCGCATCCGGCGTGTGAATGGAGGCGCGGTGCCGCCGGGGGCAAATGTGGGTCGCTCCCGGGGTCGGGAGCGGGGGCGGGGCGAGACCCGGGGCCCGAAATACACAGCGGTGGAAAGGGCTTCTTTCGTAACATGCCTCCGCCGTCAGTTCCACGACGCGACGCCCTCACTCCCGCGCGCCCGCCACGCGCGCCCATCGCTGGCGACTGACGGGCGCTCCGCTGGCTAAACTTCGGTTTTTCTTTCTTGGCGCACGGGGGGGGGGTCAATAAAATGGAATATGTCACGGTATTTCGCGTCGTTCTCGGTTGTGCCGCTAGGAGTCGCATGATCGCGACTGTATCGAGCAGTGCTGGCGATCATGCGATTCCTGGCGGCACAACGATGAACGACGCGAAATACCGTGAGATATTCCATTTTGATGACACACCCCCGTGCGCCAAGAAAAAAAAAGTATAGGGATGGCAAAAAATATCGATGGTTTAAAACATCGATGTTTTCCACGAGAAACGTCGATTTATTAACATCAATATTTTGCTTTCGATGTTTTCTTCACATTGATATTTTGTGGCCAAAACATCTATGTTTTTGTTTTTTTTTATAAAGCAATGTTGATGTTCTGCGACATCCTCTTTACTTTTAAGGGCACATTTGGCCTGTGCAATCTGAGGATGTTTGGGAGCTGCTCGCGTTATGTATGAGTGTATTTTATCAGTAGGCGTGTCATTGCCTGAATAGATAGTAGTGCTAGAAATGGCCCTCAGACATTTTGACAAATCGTGAATAAGATTCACTCCACTCAATCGCGGGACGTCCCACAGTAACAAATGATGTGACCAAAAACCCTCGATGTCACTAACATGTCGATGTTTTCATGGAAATCGAAAACCTTTAAACGATACATCGATGTATCGATACTTTGGTAAAATTTGCCATCACTACCGCTGGTCACTCCCCCACCGAGCCCCTATCTCAACGAGCTTATGTGCCACCCACCACTCATGTCTCCACCATGCACTGTTTCTAGGCACAGACCGTAACTCAAAATTCTAATATCGTTCTGGAAATTTATAACGCATTTAATTAGTGGAATATTTTCCAAATTCTGAATCGCAGCTTTAAAGAACGCATTAAATTTTGGTGAATTTTTGGTACCTCAGGAGCTTCTGTATTTTGCGAGGAAATTCACTTTACAGACGACTGCATCGGCTGAAGCATGTAATTTAGTTCCATTTTGTAAGAAATTTTGTACATCTTTTTTTTCAATCATTTTATATTGTGGTAAATACCTCTTCTGGTGTATGCTTGGTTCTCGAATTTCTGAAAAAAATATTTTATTATTGTTCTAGTAAATGTATTGTTCTACACGAATTTTATTCATTTTACTCAAGTTACATTTTATTTCTAAAAGTTTTAATATTCCCTATCCTTGTTTAGTTACTTTTTTCTAAAATTGTGAGTACTCAATGTTTTCTCTGCCTGAGGATGCTTGAACACAAGGCACGTGAAATTCTGCAAGAAATTTTGTAATGAGAACGACTGACTAAATAATTCAGCAAACAAGTTTTTTGATTATTTATGGATACTATTGAAATTAAATAATATTCATTAAACCCATCTCTGATTCATCTTTAACCCCATTATTTTTTAATTACTTCTAACTTTGTGACACGTTTTGACTTATTTGCCTTACACGATAAGTGGCACGTGCTGCTCGAATTTAAATTCATTTAAAAAAGTGAACAAAATAACGAGTTACGGGGTTTTACATGCCATATTATAGCGTCTCAAACTTACTTCTCAGTATTGAAGTCGTGATCACAACCATGTAAGTTGTCGTCTCAAGATTATTTCCGAAATATACAATTTATTTTAAATTTGAAGTCCGCAAAACATGGATACGTTTCGTGGCTGTAATTTGTCGTGTGAGACTTGATCGGTGTTGCTGGCTGGCGTACTCGCTGGCTTTCTCACTTGGTTTCTTTCGTCCTCGAGGAAGCGGACTGTGTCAAGCCAACTTCTTCATTTTCATTGCTCTCCTTCCCTCTCATTTAAGACTTCTTTTACTTTAGTAGACATTTGAAAATACCATTACTCAACAAGACACAACATCTGTATCGCCAAACCGATTTCCTGCTAGTATTCATTCCTATCTTAGCCACGTTATGCACTTAAGATTTCCTTGATAGAGTTTTGATAATGCACAGTGAAAAAGAGTTCTCGTTCGGAATCAGTAGATAAATTTTATCTGAATGTAAAAAATACCAAGAATTCAATTCATGCTAAAAATGACCCGCAGATTTTCACAAGAGTTTTTCTCTAAATATGAGTTATTACTTCGTGCTTTTGTAATATTTTTAGCAGTTGAACATAAAATCTCGTAACCTTGGGTAGCAATTATTCAGTTACTGCTAATATAATATTTAGAATTTTATGGTTGAGAATGAGTCACTAAGCAACACGTTCATCACATAAGGGGCGTTTTTGATTCTCCCGTTAATTTATTCCATGACAAACTACATATCAGAAAAATGTAAAAAAATGTCTGTCGCTCTTTAGACTTGAGGAATAAAAAGATTATTGAACAATAAAGTGTTGTGCCAAAGTTCACAGCACGAATACCATCACTAAGTACCACCCGTGTTCTCAGCAGCTTTCCCATTACTCAGTCATTAAATCTATGACAATTTTGCGGGAGATAGAAATTGCTCTTGCCCCCACCAGGAATCGATCCCTGGCTCTTACGCATAGAAAGCAAACCCGATTGCCAGTCGTAAACTGGACGCTACGTTGGATTTCGTCATGCTAATTAGCAACCTTGTAACTCCATATTCCCTCTTCCATTTTCTATTTACTTCATGATAAAATATAATGATGAAAGAAGAGTAATAAATAAAAGTAAATAACAAATTGAGCACCTTAAGTAACCGAGTTTCCCAGTATTTATAAGTTCAACAAGAAAGGAAACTAACATTCTGCTTCCCGGCTAGGTTTATTCTTTCCAATGCAAAACTGTCCAATCTAGAGTTACGAGTTATGCTAATATAGCATGACAATTTATAATAATTAACAATTCAAAACTGCGAGTGTTCGCCCGGAAGCCACGGGTCCAAAAGGCGCTATCGCCCACATGGCGGAATCATAGCGATTCCCTATTTGTGGCCCGCGGCCCGCGATTGGGCCACGAATAACATATTATTGGGTCGCAGGACGCTAGTGAAGGATCGAAATAAGAATAAGACTACATAAAGAAAGTGAAAGTACCATGAAATGACTCGTGAAATGAACAGTCGCATGTATTCGTATTTATATTTAGCCATTGTTTATTTAAGTTTTAATCCAGATGTTGATTCTCTGAGGAGACAAACAATGTCAAAAAATTCCATCTATGCGCTATGACTACAAGGGGAATTTAGTGGCAGATTTAGACAAAAAACTGCCATTTGCCTCAATTTGTAATGTCAGTTTGTCGCCAAGCTACAACCGTTGAAGTGAACATGTTCACAAGCTCTTCATCGGATGAGTGCCAAAGTAACTTCAACTGCGCTTGAAGCACAACGCGTATGTGTGTGTGAAAGTTTCCATAAACTTGACAAATATTTTACAGAGATATTTCAATTTCTTAGCCAAGGGTGCAGGGAGGTCTGTTTGAGTCGCCCTCTGAGTGGTTTAACCATTTTGAACACAGCAAAGTGTCCAGCGGTGACAATACCAAGCTTGGACGATTTTCCACATCAATAGATGATGATAAGGTCGAAAGAGATCTTGAAAATAGTCTTTTAACCGTCCGCTGACGAAGAGGAAATCAGCGTAGGATCATGTCCGTCAAATTCTAAGTAACAAACTTGAGGTTGCGGATACAGGAACTGTTTGCCACTGTCAATGTCAATGAATACTTCCTTAACACTAAATTACAAAGACATTGTCTTTCAGACGACGCAAAACTAGTGACGAAGGTTTCCCTCAGTCATTCAAAATTCATTATTTTGTAGCATTTAAGTTTTGTTCTGAGCATTCAGCTATCATAGTGGGGCAACGGCGAGCAAAACAAAGATCGCATTAGGAGGTACTTTTGCGGACGTTTCTCGAAAGCCATGTGTGGAGAGCACCAAGCACATGTCTGCTGTGAGAGTCAAGTCATTTAGGTGTATTTACAAAAACCTTTAAAATATATTTTGTAACTTTATATCAAAGGGGTTCAATCCTTTAAATTTACTGTTTCGTTGTAAAAAAGAGATTTCTTAATTTTTATCCAGAGTAGTCTGTCAGACTGGGCCCTTGTAATAATGCTGGATGCGCCTTTGTAATCTAAGGTTAAGAAAATCATAACAGACGATAAAACATGAAGTTAGGGCTGCGATACTGAAATAAAGGTGGAGTCGTCTTAGGGGATGGGCAAAGATTCTCCTCCTAAAAACATACACACACACACGCGCGCGCAAGAGTCGGTCAAAGATTAAAGAGATGCTGGTGTGTGTTTCGGCTGCAAAGGCATCGTCCATCAGGAATTTGTACGACGTGATCAGATGGTCTACCAGGGAATTCTGATGGTTTTTTTATGGATGCTGTGCGCAAGACGATGCCTGATCTGTGGGAAAACCAGACTTGATTGTGGCATCTTGACAATGCGCCGGCTCACACATCGCTCCTTTCTCACAGCTATCTCGCAAAAAATTAAAATCCCGTTGTGCCAATTCGCCGTATACTTCGGACCCAGCCCCAGCAGAATTTCCTTCTTTCCCAAATTTAAATCCACGTTGAAAGGACGTTTCCCAAATATAGAGAAATTTCAAATCAATGCGGCAAGAGACCAGCGCGCCATCCCAGAAAGTGTGTTCCGGGAGTCTTTCAAAAAATGGACGAAATATTGGCAATAGTGTATTGGAAGTAGATGGCACTTCTGTGAGGGGTATCAGTTCTTAAAATGTGATACAATGAACAATAAAAATGTTATTGCAAAATTTCGGTTTCTTTTTGAACACTTGTATGTATTTATGTAATGTGTATGTTAGTATATTTAGAGGGCCTTTTAACACAAGTGATTCCCACAACCAAAAAGTTTGAGAACAGCTGTCTTAAACTCTCGGTCTTTGAGGGCACCCGCGGTCTCGCGAGTTTCAGGCCAGTAGACGATATTTTGAGAGTTTACAAAACAGTTGTTCTTAGCTGAATCCATTTGCTTCTGCCAAATGTATTTCTTCTGCGATGCGAATGAACCGATAGCAAGCTGTGAAGACCTCAAAGTGTTAGTACAATGCGTACAGTTATAGATGAGGTGTAGTTTTCATGAGTGATTAACTTTGTTCCGATAACGTTACTAAAAATAATATTGTGAGCATTGATAAAAATCAAGTCGAAAAACATGAGGAAAGGCAGTGGCGGATTTACCGTTAATCTAAATAAGCTACAACTTGAGACCTCAGTGTCCAAGGGACCTAAAAAAGTATTCAACAAAATTGCAAATTTGCTAAAAAATGATGAAAATATTTTCATGCAAAAATAGAATTAGTGTCCACAAATAAATAAAACTTAAATAATTTTGATAAACACGCTATTTGAATTAAAACAGATTTATTCTAGGACGGGCATTTTCATTCACACGTATTACGATTTGAACTTGTCGAATGCATGAAAACATCCGTCACGGCAAAATCCGTCATAGCTTTCTGACTCGCTGGTTCAAATCGTCTCTTTGTATACGACGTTTCGGTTATTTGAGTACAAACACTGAGTGACACGCTGTAGTTGCCTTATGATTTTTTAAACATTAATGATTGCAATTATACAGGTTAAATATCAATTAGTAAACTTAAAAGTGTTAAAAACTATTATCAAGCTACTATGGGACAAGACAAACTCAATTCAGTAACAATAATGTTTAGTAAAAATAAGCTCTTAGAGTTTATTTTTAGAAGATAGTATTTCTGAATGTTCAACCAAAAGTCGAATCAAGGGCATTTTTAGTCAGTTTTGTTTTTGTTAATGACTAATATAGTGTTGGATTATATTGGAGATAGTTTGCCACATAGATATTTTTATATAATAGATGATTATTATGATTTTTTAAATTTAAAATTGGAAAAAATTATTATTTAAAGACATGTTTTAACTGTTGAATTAATTTTCAGTAAGAAAATTAAAATCTCCTATCTCAAAAATGTTATTGTTGACAGCAAACAGGAGGACTCAAAACTATTTTAACTAGAGGCCTCGAAAATGAAAAATCCATCTCTGAGAATAGCTACATGTGTGAACTGTCATCAAACGAATGTATCAGGAGGTAGAGACGATTTAGCAAAATTATATTTTAAATTAAATTTTAAAATCCTATCCACTTGTAGATTATTCATCGCTGTCCACTTCGTATTAATTGATAGAAAGGGATGCTATGGGTTGGATGGCCGAAGTGACTTCACTGCAGTGCCTCTGACCAGGAGGTCCTAGGGTTCGAGTCGCGATGGTGACTGGATTTTCAACACGAGCTACATACTCGTCGTTAGGTCAAATTCAGTCGCTGTCTGGATGAGAATTCTAACGGTCGGCTGCTCTGATCCGTGGTTTCTCCGATCATCATCAGACGAATGCAGGAGCAGTATCCTAACAAACAGGCCGCGGACCGCGCGCGATCTTTCCTTCCTCTTCTTTGTTCTATCCTCACCCTTTACTTACATACACTTACAGTAACATTCACTAGACTGCCACTCATGTCAGGAGACTAGTCGGGAGCTTAGATCTTGTCCCGATGGGACGGTTCCCCGCTGGAAGGAGATTTCTGGTTGGGGAAAATCCGCAAACCGACGTGCGCGTCGAAGAGGTCGGCGCTAAATCTTGCCCTCCAACTGGGGAAGATCACCGCCACCTCCCGCGACAAAATCATGCACTACACTTGCGGTACTAATGATCTTAGCAGCTGATGCTCCCGGAAACCCTAATCAATCAATCAACAACCGAAGTGACTAGAGTGCGTTCCGAGTCGACACGAAAGGTCGAAGGTTTGATTCTCATTCTGAACATAGTTTTTTTTTCGTGAATATTGCGATCTGACAAGAAGAGCTGTGTGTTCTTCGTAACCGAGATCGAGGACCCAGCAAGCGTGGCAGTGGCTTTTGTGGTTCACATTGCGGTGGTGGCGTGAAAGGTTCTGTCTGAAAAAAGCTCTACAGGAAACAGAACAAAAGGTTAAACAAAGTTTATCGCCTAATTTATTTTAAGTGAAATCTAATCCGAAAGTCCAAGGTTTCTTCAAAATTATTTCTTTAAAGGAGACCGCCTTGTCATTTGAGTGTTGCTTTCGGATTCGATAAAATTTAAGATTTGTATCACCTTAATAACACAACATTCACACACAACTTCACATTCGAACGCTAAAGACAGACCTTCACACATCTCAAGTCCACGAGCCCATGAATTCTTTGAGAGAATAAAAAAGGGTTACTCTTTTTTTAAAAATATTTTTCTGCGTGTGTTCGTTTTCAAACACATTACCTCCTTATTGTGAAACATTGATTGTGTTAGCACAAGTATAAAATGGAAAAAACCTTGTGCATTCAAATAAGTAAGCTTCAACACTCCATCCCATATTAATCTAATGTTTATTTCTAGTTAAAACAAGAGATGCATTCTACTCGTGTTTACTATCCGAGAAAAGGCATCTGCCAGATTTGTGGAAATTGCTAATACTGTGCAAACTACTTGAAGCGACCGCACAGTCTGTCTGTAGTCGTCTACAGCGGAGTTGTGTGCTTGCAGGGGCGGCTGGGGCGGTAGCGGCGGTGGCGGCGGCGGCGGCGGCTGGAGCAGCGGCGACGATGGCGGCGGAGGGAGTGACCTGAGCAGCTTCCTGCCGCGCGGCCAATACCGCCTGCTGTCGCGCCTGATGCGCGGAGACAGCCTGGGGTTGTCGCGCGCTGCCGGCATGCTGCACCCCGCGCTCGCCACCTTCAGGGTGAGTGCACGCAGACAACGGCTTTTATGTGTACACCGCGTTTGCGTCTGGCGCCTGGGCACGACGCCCTCGGAGGCAGTCGCCGCTTGAGATGGGGTCGCTCTTCGCGGTGCGAAAACCCCACGATAGGGCGGGGAAACGAAAGTTTCGGGAGTAGTGTGTACGGCAAGGGGGGTCGTCCTTTGAAACAGAAGAGAAGATGGAAAGACTAGAGTAGTATTTAATGTTTCCGGTTGCGTCAACCACTTTGGTCATTAGTACCATGAATGTAGTTCATCCAGCCGGAATGTAGCGAAGTTTGCCTGGCCTTTGGAAGTGAGATCCGGCGGCGACCTAGACGGTTGCTTGTGGGGTTTGCCCTCCAGGTGTCTCCTCCATTGGAGCATCGTCCCAACCGGCACAAGTTATAACCTCCAGAATAGACTCCCGACATTTGTGGTAGATAGTGCATGTAAGTTTGTAAGTAAGAATACAAAAATGAAGATGTAGGAAAGAACACGCGTTGTGCATATGTTAGAGTATTGCTCCGGTATTCACCTGGTATTAATACGAGAAACCCCGGAATACTACTAATGGGAGCAGGCGGCCGCCAGAATTCTCCTCCAGAGAGCGGGGGCTGCATTTATCCTAGCTCAGGAGTATTCAATTTCGAAGGCCTCTAGGGCCACAACTAAAACTGTTCATGTCGTTGGGGGCCATATACCCATTACTCGGGCGATCCACACCTGACATCCACGTATTGTTGATCTCGGCATATTGTCTTGCTGCTCTGAAACGGGCGGGGGGGGGGAGGAACCATGCGTGATATCAGGCCGTACCATACATAATACAGTGAAACACAATGGGATGATTTTGAATTTCTGAATTTACTAGGCAAAATCCTTAGATCTAAACTTAACCTCTTTTTACATTAAAGGAGGCGTTGACCCGAGCAGGGCGCGTGCGCTAGGCGCACAATGTTCTCGTCCGACGTAAATGAAAGAGGCTTTCAATTTTGACTAAAAACCTTCCGCGGACCACAATAAAAGGAACCGCGGACTGCCAGTTGGACAATCCTGTCCTAGGTAATGGCAGTGCAGCATGAAACGGGCTCAACATTCGCAGCGCTAAAACACACTATAGGGCACTTTACAAATCCCGCGTGTTTGTATTTTAAGAAGTAGAAGGGAAGACTGGAAGGGTCGAGAAGAATTAACGTGCATAATTCGAACTGCGTTCCTCAGATTTATTAAACGTCATTAAATATTACAGTCATGCTACAAAAAAATATGAATTTCAATGTGCTCTTATGGTTTCCCCTTCTGGGGCACCCTCCAGGAAATTTCTCGCGGCGCTCACGGAGCAAAGAGTGTGGAGTCTTCCGCGAAGCCTTAGAACTTCCGCTTGTTGTTGTCCTCTGATAAAGTGCTTGTGGATTGCGAACGTGAACACATTCTCATTCGTGGTATTTATACTCCGAATGAAACGTACGGCAAATTGACAGCGATCAGCTGAGACACAGTTATCCAATCGTCACAACTTAATTTTTGAAGGATGGATAATAAAGTCAATTTTCCCTACGCTTTAATCGGAGTATAGTGACTACCTGACTATCGTTTGTGAATTTTGAAACGAGGGATATTTGCCTTTCTTGGAACGAGAGGGATTGCACACTCAAGTCAGTGTTATCCATTACTTTATTTTTAATATTCTTGTAACAGTAGTACACTGATGTCCGCAGTCACGGCAGCAGCAACAGCTATTTCGTTATTCATATCTGTTCAGTGTAAACTAGTAATGAACATTGCTGTTTTATAATATAGGGAATCATTTTTGGTGCAATGTTTGCAGTCTTTTCCGTGGTATGATGTCATGCTGCGATAAACACATATGAATGTAAAGTCTGCTTGAGAAGAATGAGAAGTCCGCTCGAATCTTTTACATTCTGGCGATACCTTCAATCTTAGGAAGCAGCGCCTTATTGGAAGGGTAAATGCGATCGCGCCGCGATTCCTAGAAATCAGCAATCGCTCTGGGGTTAAAATAAGTTTATGTACCGCCTGGGTGTAGTTTATTTCATTTTTCATTACTAATAACACTGCTTACAGTCAACATACGTACTTCGTGGTAGTTTTTCCTACGAGTGTGGCTCGAGACAGCGACCCGAGCAGTTCAGTGGAAAAAAGCTCTCGCAATTGGAAGCCAACTTTCAGTGAACTACGCCCGCAACAGAATTTATCGCGAGTTATTCGTGTAGTTTAGTTATAAATTGTATAAATATTGTTACATTAACTGTAATATCTACTAAACATTAAAACGAGGGTTGAAACAAAACCAAATATAATTAAATATAATTAAAAACGAATTATCAAGTGATGGCATTGGCCATGCCATTGCCGACGCCATAGTGACTGTCGTAAATATGGGTCAAAATAATGAAGTTTCCGCAAACCAGTAATGTTCCAGTATCAGCAGTTAATGGAGCAGCAAAACTTAATACATCGGCAACAACAGCAAATACTACTTATAGAACAAAAACTTTCACAAAATCATCAACCGCAAAGCTTCAACAAATGGATCAATCAACATCGTAAGTGAAACTCTTGTCAATAATTTACCGATGTAGTCATGCTACAAGCAGAAACAGAAAAACTAGGACATAAAGTTCGTCAAACTTATAATGCAAAACTTCGAATTACCAATGCACCATTATCCATAATTTTTGCCGGCTTAGAGCAAGCCAACAACAATATAAGCATTTACGAAATATGTCACATCAACAACTGCATAGTTTCGTTCGAACCTGTTCACAAGAAAAAAGAAATAGTGTAGTGTAAAAATTGTTTATCATATGGTCACAGTAATTGCTCGAAATCGAAGCGCTACATTCAGTGAGGAGAAGGACATGGCATGGAAGATTATAACAAAGCAAAATACATCACGCCAATATGCGAAGTATGAGAAAGCAGCCATCGTCAAACATAAAAAGTCTCTTAAAAACAACAGATTTCTAGAACAACCAAAAATAATGCACCCAAATAATTCAAATATTGTTTCAACGGGAAAAAAACTTTCCGCAAGCACTATCTCAAAGAAATGCAGTGAAACCTACCACCAGCAAACTCACGTCCTATGCGCATACTATTTCTAACAATCAGCCCTTAGCAGAAAGTTAACTTGCAAAAGTGATGAAAGAATCGTTTCACAAATTCGAAAGTCTTCTTAATACGCAAGCGGAACAAATAAGCACACTATTAAATCGTATGCCCAAACTTCTATCAAAATGACGAATCAGCTTATCATCACAGCTTGGAATGCAAACGGTCTGGAATCAAGAAGATGAGAAGTCGAACACTTCCTGATTAAGTAGAGATACCTGTTTTACTAGTGTCATACATACTGGCTACTGGGGAGCAAGTCAATTATATTGAAGAAAAATAATATTTTGCTATAAAAAGTGCAGTTAATACCAATCTGGACCTACTGTATTCAACTATGAAGTACTGCATTCCAATATAGAATTGCAATGGTTTGAATAAAAATTATTGCGCATTACATACGCAACTATAACCAGTTACAGTTCCATACCAGCTGAGCCTTGACAATTACCCCAACTTCCTGGTGCTTAACCTGTTGAAGAATAGCGAAGACACCAGACGATTCTCAAGATACCCACCATTAGATCTTACATTCAAATTCATTTGAGATACCACTGAGTAACCTCACTGTTATAATTGTAAATCAATTGTTTTTGTAATTGTAAATAATGTATTAAAATTCACCAAAAGTTCTTGTAGAACCAACTGTGAATAAAGCAAAAGTTAAATAAAAAAGTTTTTCTTAGCTGAAGGCTTTAATAGAATTTTTTTAAAGATACGCAGGAAAACCTGCGTATTGTTTCGAACATGTTACGTATGGTTAAATATAATTAATTCAGAAGAGAGAAAAAAATCGAGAGGAAATTCTCCTGACTATAATCCGGTAGGTAATTACTAACAATTCATTAATCTGAGTGCAACTGACGACACATCCAAAATTGTCATGATTCACAAAAGTACAGAGATGTGGGCAAGATTACGATGCGAAAATGTGCAGTCAAATTTTCGCGGAACCAACACCAATATTTAAAACGTTACCAAAGCTTATATGGTAATATATTTCATTTTAATTCCAATTTCCTTTTAATATATTTCATATAGTTTTTGTAAAAAGAACTTTCTGAGCCCCAGGAAAGTGAGGGAATTGGAAAACGTAAAGATTGCTTTAAAGAAAAAAGGTTTTTATTCAATAAGATGGAAATACATAAAAAAATAAATCTGAAAAATAAAACTCCTTCAAATATTACTATTATTACTATCTATTTCTAACATGCCTTGCTTTTAGTATTCTTTGAATTAACCGTTGTCATATCAAGTTCTACTAGGTATTTGAATCGTAGCTGTTTGTTCGAATCCGCTGCTGACATATTTGTAGCGATGTCAATTGCGGAGTGATAAATAAAAATGTTGGAGTCTGCCTCACAACTTTATCGCTTAGAGCTGTGGCTCAACTCCGGAACGTTGAGGAATCCTTCCGTGCTTCACTAGCCGCTTCACAACCGCTTCGCCTCACTGCTCATCATTACTTCCCTTCCCAGGAGAGCCGCCCAACTGGAAAGTTCTTTGCCTTCGTCCGGGGAGTTCCGCAATCGCGGGCCGACAGTCCAATGCAGTCTCTTCTCCCTGCTCGCGGACCTTCAGACAATCACCAGACCATTTTTCCCACAAAGTGAGGCAGAATCACACCTTTGGCGCTACCCCTTCCATTGAATCACTGCTCCAAGAAAACAGCTGCAGTTATGACACAAACCCTCAGATAACTCACTTTATAAAGCCACAATGTCATTTAAATGGAGAGAAAAAGGACGTTGAGAAAATTTGCAGCTCCTACACTATTTTCTCAGAGATATCCAACATCTCTCCCATCCCCTATATCCACCTGTTCAAAGGCAATGCGACATACTGGTTTGTACGTACACATCCCTCAAAAATAGTATTTTCGTACCACAAGAGTGTGGAGTATCATGTACGTGAAGTGTTGTATACGACGTTCGTATCTCCCAAAGCATAGGATGAAACAAGGCCATGACACTCGGAAAAGGTTTTCGAAAATAAACATCAAGTCCTTCTTGAGTGATACTGTTGCACATTTAACTGCAGCAGTTTCTACACAGCTGGTAAGCATATGAGACAAACTTTTTTCTCAGTATTTTTTTGGTCCTTTGCAGTTGTTTTTTTGGGCGTTCCTAGAATCCTTGTCCTTTAAAAGAATCCCCGGATATTTAAAACGTTTTTCATTAAATCATAACAAAAGTGGTCTAGAATAGTTTTAGTTCTAGAATTTTATCTTCAAGGATTTTTTATTTCCGTCATGAATTTTATTTAATAGGGAAACGCGGTTTAAACAATGACTATTAAAATGTGTTTTTATTGCGTATACTTCAGGAACCGTTTTTCTGAAATTGAGATTATTGCTCTTGTACTGCCAGTATTAATGTCAATATCGAAGATGATCGAGGTTGTCATTTTTAGAACTGAATTAGCATTACAAGCGTTCGTAAAACGCCATCAAATCAAATGGTGAATTAATTACAGCGCAATTATCGCGTCTGATCATCATCCCGCTAGAACGAAAGATGGCAAGTTGAGGATGTGATACGAATGAAGCGTCATGTAAACACACTACATTCGACACACGGCCACTTCGTTCTCTAGAGTTACTTCGTTTGCTTCTAAAATGGCACGCCAGCCTTGACTCTGGATCCATATTTCTCGATCAATCGAGCATTAACCCGTATGTGTCACGCCGTTCTAAAAGAAAATAGCTATTTCGGACATTTTTCTGCCTTCTATTCCTCGAAAGGTAATCTTATGAGTAAAAATGAATGAAATGTGTGAATTGGGATGAAAGAATGCAACAGATTGACCAGTGTGAGGGTCAACTGGTCCACTTCATTTCCATTTGACAAATAGCGCGTCTTGAGTGTCCTTTATGGCGCCACTTTTTGGTATCTTAAACAGTTGAATGACTTTCTAGGATATACCGCAATTCATGCATACATATTTCATCTTTGTGCACGTAGAAGCTATTATAAAGCGATACAGTTATAAATACACAATCGCTGAGAATAGTGCTATATTTTTGTAGGGTGTAATACACATTACAGTATTAAATGGAGACATTGCAAAATTTGCACTAGTTATTAAACTAGGAATAGAGAGAAGAAAAGAAAATGTGGAAATAAACATACTAAAAACAACTAGTTCATAAAATGTGAAGCTCAAAACCTAAGATTTCCTTCCCATTTTCTGAGACATGCATGTGAAGCACATCTCAAAAATCATCATTTTAACATTAAGTGAAGAAAAACGTTTAAAAAGTTTTTTTAATGGAAAAAATTTCATGAAAAATTTTCACAAGTTAGTAAGTAAACATAGCAAATCACTGTTTCGACGCCAAATAGGCAGAACAGACAAGTTTTAAAAAGTTCTGCAAAATGAGAATATGTGAGATTTGTCACTTTTTTACAAACATGATACATGAAATCAAAATACAACAAGAATAAAAATCTTCCAGAACAAAAATTATTAGTTACTACTCGCCATCCAAATTTTATACAATTCACTCCATCTTCAGGAGAGTGGCACACCCATCCGATCATTTGGGGGAGGGGAAGTATGGTAGATTTTTGTTAAATAGCAAACATATTTCTTATTGTATTGTATATTATTCATGTACTGTAGAGATGATATTACACAATATTATTGTTTAAATAATTATATAATTCGAACATAAATAAATATTTAAATCAATTTTGCTAAAGAAGGAAGATAAACGAAAACTCTAGACCTTTGGGGGGGGGCTATGACCCTCGTGATTCCCCCCTGGATCCAATGCTTCACGAGCCAATGCTTCACGAGCCAATGCTTCAGGAGCCAAAAACGTGGATATGAAGTGTCAGAGGCACATGTTCAATCGCCATGAAAATAAAAATACAAGAGAGAACATGGAGGAAGATGAAAGATGAAACAAGAAAGAACATGAAAGAAGTATCTACTAGAAGGCGGGCGACTGACCTGCTAAGATCACGAGCAGACCTGCCCCAAAGCTGAGAGTTGCCGACAGTGTCAGAGTGTGGATGATGGTAGCCGAGAGCAGCTGCGAGGCTGGCAGTGCTGGCTGCGCGAGCGGTCGAGAGGGACTGGCAGCGCGAGCGCCAGCTGCGCTCCGCCGCACCGCACCGTGCGCTCGGCGGCTGCCCAGCCCGCGTGCAGCGGCGTGCAACACCGCGGGCGCCGCCTCCAGCACACCACCACTTCCACTTCCACTACCACTACCACTTCTGCTCCCGACGTCGCCGCGAAGACCGCCACCAACACTGTCACCGCCGCCACAAGTACCACCACCACCTCCACCGCCACCGCAACCACCGCAAACACCACCACCACCGCAACCACCGCCACCACCACCACCACCACCACTAGCACCACCGCCACCGCGAACAATAACCACCACCGCCGCCGCCGCCGCCAACATCAACACCGCCACCTTCACCGTCAGCATAGCCACCCCCACCATTGCCACCTCTGCTGCTGTCGCCACCGCCATCGCCATTGCCACCGACACCGACTCCAACATCGACACCGTCACCGCCAACACTGTCAGTCCAACAAACACCACCACCACCACCACCACCACCACCACCGCCACCGCCAATACCGCCACCGCCAGAGCAGCCATCACCACCTCCGCCACCTCTGCTGCTGTCACCATCCGCTGCCACAATCACCATCGCCGCCATCACTGCCACCGCCACCCCCCCTAACACCGACACCAACACCGACAACGCCAACATCACCATCCCAACAATCACCACCGCCACCAACATCACCACCACCACCGCCGTCATCATCGATACCGACACCGCTAACAACCACCTCCAACACCGCCACCACCAACACCACCATTCTCACAATCACCACCGCCGTCAACATCACCACTACCACCATCACCACAGCCACCATCACCACCGCCTCCGCTAACCCCGCCATTGCCACCACTACCATCACCATCACCAGCCGCCTCTGGCGGTGGCGGCGGCTGCAATCTGGCAGGTGCGGCGGGAACAGCACGGCCTTCGCTCCTCCGGCCAGTGGAGAGGGGCGACGGGCTGCGTGACGGAGCGGCGCGGGTCCGCAGCAACGCCAACAGCTGCGTGCCGAAATATTCGCACGCGCCAACAGGGAACCGCTTTTTTATAGGAGATGAAGATTTCTCACGAATTGGACTGTGCCCTCACATCTCGCCCGAGGCTGTTGAGCTCAGTGCACGATGGGCTGTTTACAAACATCTAATTCTGACAGCTGGGTTCCTCGAGTAAGATATTACACGTTGTTGAGAGTTGAATGAACTTGTGCATCCTTAATTCCGCGAGAGGATTACGACACGAGCGTTTTGTGACATTTATGGACAAGTGAAAAAATTAAGATTACCGTGGTTCTTTTTCATTTCAAACTTGGTTCAGGTAGGGGAGAGCTCTTGTTCTAATATCAACTGCTTTAGATACAGATATTGATTCAAAGCAATCCGAAATAATATATTAAGAAATGGCTAAATATTCTCGCAACAAAATCCAATGAATAAATATAAAAATATAAGAAAGTGAGGAGAAAAAAATATTGAACAGCATTCTAATTTCCCTTCGAACCTCAATATCGTTGTAAACTCCTTGACGCTGAGGATTTTACTGCATTTCAAGCCGATATTTATGATCGCCTAAGCAACGGTGTGCATTGCAGTGTCTAATTTTTACAATGTTGGAAAAAAGTACATAAAAAGAGTAATTGGGCTCGATTACAGTTACTTGTCAAATATTTTACTCAATTACATTTACGAACTAATATTTTCAACATGTAATTATTAAAATTACAATTACATTTACAAGTACAGGTAGAGATGTGTTGTTCGTGAACGAACTAGTTCAAACTAAACTCCGTTCGGCGCGCTGGGATGGAGCCAGGGTGTGGATGGAGCCACAAATATTCTCCTACACCATTTATGGAGCCTCTCTTTCAGTTTAATTTGTAAACAAAAAGAACTTACCCACTTATTAGTTAGCGACGAACAAGATAGTTTGTGAGCAAAAATATCTAAAAAGGAATATTTAAAATAAATATTCTTGATTGCATGCGTTGTAACGATTACTACAAAGTAAAGATTTCAATTTTATTTTGAGGAGTAAATAACGAGTAAACATTCTAAAAATAACGATTATTAAAAACGAAGTCATCGTTGCAAGTAATTGAATTACTTTTACTTAATTACTCCCCAACACCGAATTTTTACATATTATTCTTTACTTAACAGTCGTCAGCGATGATTCGCTCAAGCAGTACAGTGCGAAATGTTCACATGTATGAATGACTGGCGGGACAAAATACAGGGAGAGTTTCGCAGCATGTGTACATTTCCCGGCGAAGAAATGGAAACCTCTACGAATGCGAGCCGTTGCAGAGCCACCTTCTCGTTCAGGCGGCTGGTGCCCTGCCATCGAAATTGCCCTGCGATGTCGCCAAAGTCTTCGACCGTTGGCGCCTCCCGAAAGGTGCTGCGCCAACCGCGCACTTTCCTTGGCGCTCCATCGCTCAGGTACATTCCGCAGAAAACTCACCGTGTCGACTTAAGTTATCGCATGAACAGCTCAATTTAGGTGCCCATTGGATTCAACAGCATCTTGGATTCGCAGGATTTTTTTTTGTGTTCAGAACACTTAAGGGTTTGTGTTAAGAAAGAAAATTTAAGAACAAAGAAAGAAAGTTGAGCATTCCACTCAACCATATTGGTCAGATTTTCTTTAAATAAAAGATAGTGGTCCCTAGAGGTCACTAGGTCACTTGCTTTAATTAACCAATTTAATATTAAAAACTTCAAATTTTAATAATATCTTAAAATTAATAGAATGAATACTTATCTGCTGCCATTTGTTTATTACGTCGCACTCAATACCTACATGCTACATTTCATACAGTTTGTTGTCTTGATTGATTTGTTTTCGAGGTGCAATAGATCTGTCAAAAGTAGTCAACGATTAATAGGGAGCTTTTTTTAAGTTTA
This sequence comes from Acheta domesticus, assembly GCA_031308135.1. Lineage (NCBI taxonomy): Eukaryota > Metazoa > Arthropoda > Insecta > Orthoptera > Gryllidae > Acheta > Acheta domesticus. The sequence goes on from JAHLJT010008756.1 coordinate 100,204,296, forward strand.
TTGTTTAAAGATTGCGTTTATTTCACTCAAAATTACGCGATAACTAGTCATATTTTGAAAAAAATTTATTTGACATTACTTAATGATATAATTTTGATGATCAGATTGCATTATGAAACTAGTGGTGCTACAGAATGGCACAGACTTTCACGTATTAGTTTTCTGTTTCGTTTGGTCTCCGCTAGCTTTTCGGCCTTACCAAAACTCTTGACAGCTGCCATCTATCGCCTCCCAAACTACATTTTTTTCGACATTTTTTTAAAAGTTCTGTTTTTCAATAGTAGAACGGAAATATTATTTTAAGAATATAAAAAGACAATTAAATCTTGCCATAAATGGCAATTTTCGTTGAAAAATTTGGAGCCGTTTCAAGAAAGCGTTTAAGCGCTACTGTAAATGAGAAATTTGAAGCTCTTTTTTACAGAAAAGATTTGAGTTTTCGAAAAACTTCATTTTAAGCACTTACACTCACAAATTCAATAGTGTTTACAAATTGCTGGAAATGTGCATTTTAACTGTATGAGAGAACGTTCAGAAAAATTACATTTTTGTAATTTTTGAAAAAACAAAAAATAGCCCAAAATTAACTTTGCGCCATATTAAAGAGTGCAATTAGCACTAATCGTTCGAGAAGTTTGAAAAAATATTTTAAACCATTTTTGAGAAAATGGCGTTTGAGCGTTTCAGAAAATGCGCAATTTTGAGCTAGTTTCAACAGAAAACTATTCAATTTTCGAGAAACTTTATTTGACATTATTTAAAGCACATGTGCTCATTAATATAATAATGTAAACAAATCGCCGCTAATGTAAATATTAACAACGTGAGAGACAAGTCAAAAAATTATATTTTTTGTATTTTTTAAAAAACAAAAGAATAGAGTAATATGGTGTTGATGTCACCTCATAGAGCACATTTATCACTATCTTTACCAAAAGTTAAAAGAAACAATTTGGAGCCGTTTTTGCGAAAATCTGGTTTATGTATTTTTTTAAAATTTCAAATACTGCGTGCAATATTCCGCAAAAACTACTAAAATTTTCAAAAGAATGTACATAACCTTAATGAAAGAACTCACTTTGGACAACAAATTTTATTGGAAGGAAAATATCTATCTTCAATTTTGTAGTTCTAGGAAGACGCCGCAAAAATTTCAAACTTTGGCAATTTTCGAATATTCAGAGTTAACCGTGAAAATGGGACCTACGCCACCTTAATAAGTGTATTTTACTCTATTTTACTCTACTAGAAATTTTTTTAAAAGATGGAGCCGTTTTTGAGAAAATTTTGAAAATGCCCGGGGGCTTCATGTAAAGTATCCTCAAATTTTGAAGAAAGTCTTTCAAAATCGAGGCGCCACGAGTGGACGCAGATCGACCGGGGAATATCCATCTTGGAAGAAATCGCACGTATAGTTTACGCGCTAGTGTTGTTCACTGACAGTCAGACGGACAGACGGACAGACAGACGGACGGACGGACATTTTGAAATGACCCACTTTTTCGGTATCAGGGGACACCTAAACGTGTATTTCCGTTGAAATCTCGAAATCGATTTTACGCAGAACTACATAACTTTCCCTATACTACGTATATTACTCCGTATATACGTACGTATACGGGAAAGTAACTAGTGGTGCTACAGAATGGCACAGACTTTCCCGTATTAGTTTTCTATTTCCATGGGTCTTCGCTAGCTATTCGAAATTGCCACATACTCTTTCTTGCCAGCTACCATCTATCACCGCCAAAAGTACATTTTTTTGGTCATTTTCTTAATTTTTCGGTTTCCTATTTGTTGAACGAAAAGATTAATTTTAGAATATTAAAGAACACAAAAACCTAGTCAAAAATAGCAATTTTCTTTTAAAAATTATGTGCCGTTTAAGAGAAAATGGAGTTTTAGCGCTACTAAAAATGCGAAATTTGAAGCTCATTTTCACAGAAAATGTTTGAGTTTTCAAAATACTTTATTTGAAGTTATTTGAAGCACTTACACTCCCAAATATAATAATGTTTACAAATTGCTGGTAATGTGAATATTAAAGATGTGAGAGATCCTTTAAAAAAATTACATGTGTAATTTTTGAAAAAACAAAAAAATAACTCAAAATAAACTTTACGTCAATTAAAGAGTGCCATTAGCACTATCCAATCGAAAACTTTGACGAGTTTTTTTAGCCATTTATAAGAAAATTGCGTTTGAGCGTTTCTGAAAATGCGGAAATTTGAGCTCGTTTTCACAGTAAACGGCTGTGTTTTCGATAAACTTTACTTGACATTATTTAAAGCATATGTACTCATAAATATAATAATGTAAACAATTCGCCGCTAATGTAAATAATAACGACGTGAGAAACAAATAAAAAAATACATTTTTGCAATTTTTGAAAATACAAAAAAATACCTCAAAATAAACTTTACGTCATGGTAAAGAGAGCAATTAGCACTATCCGATCGAAAAGTTTGAAGACTTTTTTAGCCATTTATGAGAAAATGGCGTTTGAGCGTTTCTGAAAAAGCGGAAATGTGAGCTACTGTTCACAGAAAACGGTTGTGTTTTCGATGAACTTTACTAGACATAATTTAAAGCACAAGTACTCGTAAATATAATAACGTGAACAATTCGCCGCTAGTGTAAATATTAACGACGTGAGAGACACGTCAAAAAATTGCAATTTTGCAATTTTTGAAAAAACAAAAGAATACAGCAATATGGTGTTTATGTCATCTTATAGGGTACATTTATCACTATCCCTACCAAAAGTTTAAAGAAAAAATTTGAAGCCGTTTTTGAGAAAATCTAGTTTTTGTAATTTTTTAAAATTGCACATATTGCACGCAATATTGCACGAAAACTACTAAAATTTTCAAAACAATATGCATGACCTTAAAAAAAGGACTCACTTTGGAGAACACATTTTATTTGAAGGAAAAATCTCTATCTTCAATTTTTTAGTTGGAGAAAGACGCCGAAAAAAATTCAAACTTTCACAATTTTCAAAAATTCAGAGTTATCTGTGAAAATCGGACTGATGTCATGTTAATAAATGTATTTTACTCTATTCATACAAGGAATTTAAAGAAAAAATTGGGAGCTGTTTTTAAGAAAATTTTGAAAATGCCCGGGGGGCTTCATATAAAGTACCCCCAAATTTTGAAGAATCTCATTCAAAATCTCAAAGGTTTGACTAGAATTGAATCGATCTGGGAATATCCATTTTGGAAGAAATCGAACGTATGGGTTAGACGCTAGCAGTGTTCACAGACGGACAGACAGTTGGACAGACAGACGAACAGACAGACGGACAGACAGACGGACAGACAGACAGACGGACAGACAGACGGACAGACAGACTTACAGACAGACGGACAAACAGACGGACAGACAGACGGACAGACAGACGGACAGACAGACGGACAGACAGACGGACAGACAGACGGACAGACAGACGGACAGACAGACGGACAGACAGACGGACAGACAGACGGACAGACGGACAGACAGACGGACAGACAGACGGACAGACAGACGGATAGACAGACGGGCAGACAGACGGACAGACGGACAGACAGACGGACAGACAGACGGACGTTTTCATTTCAATTGGTTTTTCGATATCAAGAACCCACAAAAGAGGGTTTCTGGCTACACCACGTGTTAGGGGATTTTTTCTTAATTTAGCAACTGGTTTTATCCACTTTTTCGTTATCACGGCCCGGCAATGAATTTTTTTCCGCCGAATTTTTTCGCGCAGCATTACATAACTTTCCCTATACTACGTATATCACTCCGTGTATACGTACGTATACGGGAAAGTAAAAAGACGTTGTAAATGCAAACATGAAGGTGACAAAATATTGAGACAATATTTTACAGAAATTATAACACCTATAAAGGAATATTGCAGTGAAAGTCAAGAATTAAATACACAAGCAGAAAGAAACAATGTGTTTACGGACGCCATATAGAAAGCGTATTTTAAGGTGAGAGTGGATTAGAAGTGTATAGATCTGATTTCGTAGGCTTCTGCGGTCGGAGATTTTTATGATCTAGGCCCTATGTCGTATGTACGTAGCTAGGACCAGGGCACAGACGCGGTTCGTCCCGGACAGTCTAGATCATATAATCAGTCTAGATGTCGCAGGATAACGAAATGAGACACTTTTGGGGATGGTTCGCAGGAACGGTGATTGGTGTTAAGGCCGAGTGATTACGTGGCTTGGATGGGGTCTCCCCTTCCTTCCCCCTCACCCGTCCACCACCCATCGAAAACGTAATACATGAAGGGAAAAATACAAAAAGATTTTTTTTCAAATTGTCATGTTTATCATTAAATTGACATCAAATTGTTAACACATTTGTCATCACAATTTATTTTAAACTTCAGCAGTTAATTTTTGCAATGCAAAACCAGCGCTGCGCTTTGAATTTTTTAATATTAACTCATTTAGCAATTTTTGCAAATCGATTTGTTCGGTCACGTCACTATAAACATGTAAAATTGCAATACTGTTGAGCCGATCTTGCAACATGCTTGATCGCATATACGTTTCAAGTCGACGAAATATCGAGAAACTTCATTAATTTCTGGAATTTGACGTTTAAAGAGTATTAGCCAAACCCCAAATTCCGAGTGGGTATTTTACCCACTCAGAATTTTTTATGTGGTTATAGCTACCCACCATACGTTATCCGCCGGGCCTGATTATTAGTGGGTAGAAGAAGATAGTTGAAGGCGTGTGTTGTGGCAGAAAGAAGAAGGCAGGAGACGCTCATGATAGCCGGTTGTATCAGTGGCGTATTGTGACAGCTCAAATGTGATTTATTTGTAAATATAATTTCCATAAATGGAAATCATAGCATTGTCGTAGTGACACGAGACGGCGCAGTGGCGTAGGAACTGTATGTGCTATTACGCGAATATAGCATAATTTCGCGAAGTTCGAGCCAGCGAATATAAACAAGTAAAACAGGTTATTTTATGTGATGCGCAAATGAGAATTACATGGCAGAATAGCACGGAATTTAGAGAATTTCAGTAGCACGAAGTGACGTCAATTGATAAATGAACGTTAAGGACCATGAAAGAAATAGGGGAAATCACGGAAAATAATGAAATAGAGACAATTTTTGAAGCTTTCAAAGAAGCGGAAATTTCAATTAAATTTTTCTGATAAATTCTTTAAGAGCCGGACGTGAACAAATAAGCAAGCAAGAATAAAAAACGCGATTTTCTTTTTAAAACAATTCTTCGGACAAAAGACAGGATTGACAGTGCGTTGTTTTGAAAAGTTTTCGTGATGAACACAGATCATCAGACGGTCAGACGATAAAAAGTTTTGATGGAGGACGCTTCGTTGTGTGAGTGCAAGACGGCAGAAAGTATCGTAGTCCTTAATGTGACTGTCGGGATTCGAATGTGAAATGGTATACTAAGCAGTGGTTTTATCTGGAATTATGGAATGCAGATCTTCAGAAACCGTGGGAGAAACGCAGTTGTGATTGGCGACGGGACTTTCAGCGTTGCCGAACTTCAAAGGGAAGTGAGATGATTTTCTTTATTAGGACAGACGGGACGGACAGACAGACATTTATCCGTCAATCGATTATTTCGGTATCAAAGACCTACAAAACGTCCCGTCTGTCCGTCCCACAAATTTTAAATCCACGATTTTCCACTTTTTCGTAACGGGACCCGAAAATACAATTTTTCATCGATTTCCACCGTAAAATTACATAAAATGTAATTCGTGGGAGGATGCAGAAACTTCGTAACTCTTTGATTTTACGCAATTTTTGAAAATTCAGAGGTTATAGTGAAAAACAGGACCTATGCCTTTTTGAAGCATATATTGTTCTTATCGAGCAAGAAATTTAATCCAAAAATTTGGAGCCATTTTGAGACAATTTTGATAATGATTTCGGGGCTTCTCGTAAAGTACCCTTCTAAATTCGGCGGACAGTTTCAAATTTGAGGGGCCGAGACATGGCAAAAAATGTTGTGGTTTAGGTACTAGAGTTGTTCAGAGACGGTCAGTTTGCCAAAAATCTGTTTTCCGTATCAAGGGCTCACAAAACGAGGATTCTGACTATACAACTAGAATATTACTTACGAGCAAGAATTATCCCCTTTTTCGGTATCAGGAACCCACAAAACGAAGTTTTCAAAATCGCAGTTATTTGCTGCAGCATTACGAGTTATTTCTGTATACTACGTAAGTAGTGTACGAACAAGGAAAAAGGATGTTTCTTAGAATGCTCTTGGAGCACAATTTACTAGACGTTTTCTTCTTTTATTTATTTTGTAATAGCAACCTTTATACAATGAACCTCCAAATCTTCTGAAGTGATGATACTCAGAAGTGTCCCACAACAGCTTTTAGTAATGGCGCATGTATTTATAAATCCTGCATTCCTGAGGCTTTGTCTTTCCATGAGAAGTAGAGAATCAGCTAAAATGCGCGTGAGATGATAAAACCTAATAAAATTGTATCCCTCCATTGCAGACAACAGAAAGAGCACTCCGTTCGCTTAGCAACAGGTCTCCGATGTCACTGGCGCGTGCCTCGTGAATTTCATTCGCACTGTTCGATTCGCTGCATATGAAGCAGAGGGCATTCACGCGCGTCGCTCTTGTGCCCGGATGATGATCTCATGCTTTTGATTAAAACGCATCGTTTTGGGCGTCTGAATCCTAAACGGCCAGCGTGTCCCTGTCGCTGCCTGCGCAGAGTTATTCGCCGAGCAGGCTCTTGTGACTGTGATTGCGCGGTTGGTACTATTCAGGAGACCTTGGACCTCTGACGAGCGTTGTAGAAGGGCAGCGCCAACGAGAGGGAACAAATGTAGAATGCGCCATGCTAATGATGAGGATTGTGTGCGATAATCAAATTCATACTTAACACTCAGTGGCGAATCCAGAGGGGAAGGGCATGAGGGCCTTCCCCCCCCCCCCAAGGTTTAGAGTTTTCCTTTGTTAGCTTCTTTAATTTGGCAAAATTTATTTAAGTATTTATTAATTAATTAATTAATTATTTAAATAATATTATTGTATAGTATCTATACACACCACAAAATTAATATACAATATAATAAAAACTATGTTTCTTATTTAACAAAAAAGCTATGATGCTCACACACACACACAAATAGTGATTGGCTGCATCCACCCTTGTGAACACTACAGTACTCGCACTGGTATTACGTTGCCCCTCGATCTCTATTTTTGTGTTGTACTTCTCGGAGGTGACGTTAAATCGGTTTGCGTATTCTTTAATGAAGATGCAAGAAATTAAACTATTTTGTTTCATTCACGTATGTGTAATAAATACTATAAAAGTTATAATTTTATAAAGGTGTTTCGGGGATCTACATACTTACTCTCTGCAAGCATCTCTTGAGTTTTGTGTGATTCTTGTGACATAATTTAGACGAATGGTAACTCTTTTAACTCACCTTATACACATGAGCACAACCTGTGAAAATGTGAAATGAAACAAACAGATGGGGATCTCTAGCTAACGCCTCCTGCAACCCTCGTGGAGGTTCAATTCAAGTAATTTCCATAAGTAATTTCCCATGCATAAGTGGTATTTAATACGATTAGCTCACGAATATGCCTTAAGAAACTCAAATACTATTCAAATAAACAAATAATACCTAGTATGTTTCCGAAATATTTAATATTATTTTAATCTTATTGTGTTTGTTTTCGCTTGACAATGCAATGTACACATTCACAGGCCAATGAAAGAAAAATTGATGTAGGTAGTGTGAATCAATCAGAAGACAAGAAAATTTGATATTTTTTAGCTTATAGCTGGGGTTGGTTGACGTTTGAATCAATTCTATCTTACCATTGAGCACTCACCATATGAGGGCTTTGATTTTCCTATTCCTACAGGAAATATGGAGATCATTTTATTCGAAACAACAAATCACAAAATCACACAGAATCACAAAGCACTCAGAGGAATTCTCATATATTAGTGCACTTGTTTTGTATATTCCATGGAAATTCATTGGCATCTTACAAATGGGAAACTTATCAAACAACAGGACCGCAGCTGGACTCGCACGATCAAACCAGATCTTGAGCATGAGACTCATAGAGTGATCCTTTCGAGGCTATATAGTTTGAACCCTGGAGTTTTTAAGAAATATACTAGCAATGTACTCGCCTTCTCAGAATAGAGAAGGTTGCGCAAACTTTTTTTTATCACGAAATATAGAACAAGATATGTTAATGTCATAAAAGGACTCACTCGTATGATTTACTTCCAACCCCAGAGTGCTACTTTGTAAAATGGCTGGTACGTGATGATCAGCAGGCGTGAACACATTACAGAACTCCACGACGGACCTTTGCCGAGTTTTCCGAGAAGCAAACGTAGCATTCGCTCTAGTCTCCCCTTGAAAGTAAACGGAGCGATATTTTTGCGTCTGACGACTTCCTTGCGTTTGTTTATGCGCGCCTCTTCCTCTGGGGAAAGCGTACGAGCTGGTTCGCGGGGCGATCGGTGGGGCGATCCGAAGTGACGTGGCGCGGGGCGGGGCGGGGAGAAACAAAACGGGGCAAGCCGGGTCTAGTTGGGTGGGATCGGTTCGACGCGTCAACTACTTAGGTATTGAGAGCGTAGGCTTCCGCGGCCGGAGTCAATATTAAGTTGGCTGTCCGGGTGACGCCGCGTCCATGGCAAAGGTGCCGACGTTTCGGTCGCCATTCTGCGACCTTCCTCAGGGCATTACGCCCTGAGGAAGGTCGCAGAATGGCGACCGAAACGTCGGCACCTTTGCCATGGACGCGGCGTCACCCGGACAGCCAACTTAATATATACTTAGGTATTAGTCCCGTAATTGTAGTGCGTGTTTTTTTCCTCGGGGGGTGGCAATTATCTTTTCCCCGCTGGATGGCGAGATCTGGCGCCGACCTACCGTCGACTAGCGGGCTTTTCCCCTCAACCAGCGGGGCATCGCCCCAGCCGGGACAAGCTGTAAACTCCCGACCGATCTCCCGGCATATGTGGTAGTGTTGTGCATCTTAGTGTGTGTGTGAGAGGAGAGGAGAAGATAGGACAAGGAAGAGGAAGGAAAGATCGCCCTGTGGCCCGTGGCCCGTTTGTTAGGGTAGTGCTCCGTTTGTTAGGGTACTGCTCCGGCATTCGCCTGGTGTTGATAGGAGAAACCACGGAAAACTACCGATCAGAGCAGCCGCCCGCTAGAATTCTCCAGACAGCGACTGAATTCGACCTAGCTGACAAGCTAGTGTCGAAAATCCTGCTGCCGTCGGGACTCGAACCTAGGACCTCCCGGTCAGAGGGACTACAGAGACATCAGGTCGGGTCGGGTCGGATCGCAAGAGAGGTGGCTTAGGGCATCAACTGATGTCACTGCATTGCCTCTGACCGGGAGGTCCTGGGGTTCGTGCATCGACAGTAGCAAGATTTTCGGCTCTAGCTAGATAGCTAGGTTGAGTTCAGTCGCTGGAAGAGAATTCTAGTGGCCGGCTGCTCTGATCGGTAGTTTTCCCTGTTTTTTTCGATCAACACCAGGAGAATGCCGGGGCAGTACCCTAATAAATAGGCCTCGGACGGTGCGCGATCTTTCCTTCCTCTTCCTTGTCCTATCCTCACCCTTTACATACACACATACATGCGCTACAATACCACACATGCCGGGAGACCAGTCGGCAATGTAGAGCTTGTCTAAGCTGGGGCGATGCTCCGCTGAAGGGAGATAATTGGTTGGGGAAAACCTCGTTAAGCTCGTTGGTCGGCGTGAGATTCTACTATCCAGCGGGGGATGATCACCGCCACCCCCCGGCGGAAAGCATGCACGATACTTACGGAACTAATGAATTTAGCAGATGACGCGCCCGGAATCACTAATCAATCAATCAAAAGTCAATCGGGTCGGGTCGGATGTCCGTCAGAGAGCAGGGAGAGGCTGGACGAGCGGGTCGGGTCGAGATAGGAGAGGCGAGGCAATGGCTGGTCGTCCTCAGAGTTGCCTTGCAAACGACCGCAGATGCTACGGCGAAAACGCCGGGCAAGCGGTTGAAAAAATCATATAGAAAACTTCATTTCATTAGAAATCAAGCAACGAAATAAATATTTTTGTAACTCGAAAATTCGATAGCATTCAATGAAGTTCGGAACATTGTATTTTGTTTTTCTCATTAGCTGGTTACAAGGATGATTGAGGTTTGACGTCCACTTGTCATATGAAAGGCTATAAATGATGCAATTATGTGCTTTGGCGGAGTGGGAAATGTTTCAAGTCATCCATGAGTGAGATATGAGCAAGACGGATGTATAAATTATTCTCAAGCAAGAGCGCCATTTATAGCAGTTTCATCACGGTCATCTTTTGACAGCACTCCTTGCTGGATATATGGGCTACGGTGGAACTAATTCAGACTTCCCAATATCTAGTCGTTTCTCGCTTCCCCTTCCGCCCTCTTTCCATTTCTGTCATCGATTCTTTAGAGTCAAGTCCTCCTCTAGTCAACAACAGATCTCGTTGCCAAGTGCATTGCCGAAATAACTAAAAACGATACGGAAGATGCTACTCCTACATCGTACCGTCTCATGACTATGATAGAAATCCCCTGTTATTTCTGAGGCCCTTATACTGACCCGTACCTCTCTCAGAACGACATTGTAGACGACGTGAACAGGGAAGCGAGGTATCAAACGAAACACATAGTCAATTTAACTTCACTGAAAGTGCTTTATTGGTTTTCCAATTCATCGTAAAAAGTTGCTTTATAAAAGACCTGCTCCGCGCAGTGCGAGGAAGTAGAATTGTTGCTTCGCGATTTCGCTTTACGAGTCGGGGATTTATCGACAATTTCCATAGCACTGTACACATTATCTATGTAACACTTGTTCATATAATGTATTATTTGCACTTTCAACGGAATAAGGGGATTTTTAAGATTTACTTACTAGTTACCGTTTACGTAGTAGAGAGAAAGTCATGTAATGGCGAATTTTTGGCAGAAAAACTCTTCACATTTCATTACCACAGGCCCCTGGTAATGAAAAAGTGAATAAATCCAGTTGCTAAATTAAACAAATTTTCAAACACGTGGTGTAGCCAGAATCTATATTTTGTGTGTCCTTGATACAGAAAAAATGAATAACAGCGAAACGTCCGTCTGTCCGTGAACAACGCTAGCGGCTAAACCGACCGATTTTCTCCAAAATTGATATTCCACAATCGATCTGGCTGATGTCGCGGCCCCTTGAATTTGAAACCGATATTTTAAATTTGGGGGAGGGGTAATTTACATGAAGCCCCTCGGACTTTTCAAAATTTTCAAAAAAAATTGGCTCCATCGTTTTTTATTAATTTTTGTTGTTGGATAGTGTGAAGGACGTTTAAAAACATGGCGAAGGTCTCATTGAAAATCTGTTGAAAACTAATTTTTCGAAAATTGCAAAAATTCAAAAATGTTTCGCTGTCTTCCTACAACTACAGTTATCAAGAAAAATATTTTCCCTTAATGAAATTTGTTCCTTAAAGATAGATTTTGAAATAAGATCATGTAAAATGTCTCGAAACGTTGAGTACTTTTCGCGTAATTTTCAGTGGTGTAGCCTGAGTCACGCGTTTGGGGATGCTCAACAATAACGCGAACTGAAGACATCATGATTCGTAATGTTCTCTTAATATTATTGAATAAAATGTTACAATATTTCAACAGATTTGTCAGGAGGCTTCTTGAAAGCAAATTATGAAATGGCTCAGCTTCAGTTCTAATGCGCGATTGGGAATGTGATCACTTGTGAATTTATATATTTCAATCCAAAATAAAATATAATATATTTAAGTAAGTATTCGACTTCTTAAATATTATTTAAGAATTAGTAGGCAAGCACTATTTCTGCGGTTTTTACCCATGACCAAGCACAGAATCACAAGTGAGAAAGAAAAATATTTCTCTAACAACCTCAAGTGTGCTGCGCTCTCGTGCATAAACGAGCAACTTGCTCATAAGCCTTTTCTCAGTCGTATGCTAGCTTATTGGGACTCGGGCATTTAGGGCAGGAGTGAAGAGGGTCAGGGGGAACCTCGCCATCTGCGCATGCGTCATTGCTCGTCGCCATCTCGCGGCAGACGCTAAAAATATTTTAGCGTCCAAGCAATCGGATGCCAGCTTGTAACAACACGCCAAATTCAATCATAGTAAATCTCTTTAAAATTAATGCGAAACGTGTTTCGCTCAATGTGTTTCACTCACTTGGATGATTATCAGTACAATATTTAGGGTTCTTTGATTAATATTTTACATGGTGATGCTCTAGTACCTTAGCGTCCCCTGATGCTATGCCACTGGTAATTTTGCATGAAAGTACGAGTGACAAAGTACAAGCCCTTTTAGCATCACTAGTTTAATATTCGGATGACACTATCCTAAATTGCGGTGACAAGACGGACCCAACCCCGCACTCGTGGCCCTCCTCCCGGGCGCGCCCTGCGTCGCCCCTGCGTCTCAGGCAGGTTTCATGCATTTCTATATCATGATATTGTAACTTCATAGCACTGGGCTCGACCGACTGCACAAGTCGTGCAGGGGTGGAGGGGTTGGTCATCTGGTTCCGAGCTGGCGGCGGCCGGACCTCCGAGGGTCTCGCAGGGTGCCAGCTGGGGGCGCGTCTGGGAAGGCGGTTGTCAGTTCGCGCAAGGGAGGATGTGTGGCGACAGAACTCGGCCTGCAAATGGCGACAGGCCCCATGTGAGGCCGGCCAAAATCTCAGTAATGAGATGACGTCTTCAGCGTGGGAGGTCGGTCACGTGATGCCTCGCAAGAGACGCGGGTAGGGAAAGCTGTCTGGCATTCGAGTCTGAGCCGAAGCCAGGTGCGGATGCACCAAACTTGCGCCCAGGGCGGTGCGGAGACGAGGGAAGTTCGTAAGGGTAATCCATGTGTTGGAACGCTGTCATGAAAGAGTTATTCCACGTGTGACTGCGGTCACGGGGTATTACGCTGTGTGCGGGCACTCGTTGAGGAGTGGCGACGGCCACAACTCAGACCGAACTTCAATCAGTTAAGGATCGCTTCTGCGATCAGGGGAACAGGGGTCTTTCAAAGCAGTGTGAACTATGAATGTGTAAATAACTGTACAATAAACTTTATAACCAAAGCTCAGGTCTGTGATTACCGTCGTATTCCCACGACATCACAATATACATCACTTTGTGTCTTTTGGTCCGAAGCACTTGTGCGCCCCCTTTGACGGCATACGAGTAGTGTGTGTAATAGTGACTTGTTATTGTGTAATTTACTACTACGATTAAATACTATTTATTCCTTTAACTACATAAACGAAGAGTTTTTACTTTATTTCCATCTTTAAAAACCATTTTTAAAACATTATAAACACAATCTCGACCCAGTTTTTAACCCGCTTTCTCATGAATCATGGGGTAAATGCTTATATTAACCTATTCTTTACTTTTGAACAAATAAATTAAGGTTTTACTCATCTTCAATAATGTCAGATAAAGACCAGTATTGTTTTCGACATGAATAAATAAATAAGCAATATAAATTAAGTGGAATATTATTATTTTACACCTAGAAAATGCTTCATTAGATTTATACTAAAAAATCCGTTTTAAATTCACTAAACAAATAGTTATTTAACTTAACGTACCTGTCTACCCGAGAATGATGAAAAATCGTTAAATTTCGTGTTATTCAATTTATATTGGGTCGTATGTTCTGTTTTATTTTATTTTAAATGCTTTTAACCGTTTCTTGCTACGTTTCTTAGTTTTTGAGAAATATGTTTTTCCGAATCGTCAATTGTTAGGCCGTAAGTGAGTAAACTTCAGATGCATTTTCCCGTAATGCAAATTTTCAACACCTTCGTGCACTTCAAACATCATAAATCAAAAGCTATTAAAGATAATAACATAATTCTTTTTGTAGCATGTAACCCAAGAAATTCTCTAGTAAATAAACTAGAATTGTTAATCTGTTACTAAAATTTTCAGTTTTATGAACTGAAATGTCTCGACAAAATGTATACATTTTTTTCTCAAATAAACAAGTCTTGACACTAGTTTCCACAGTATCTTTACCATTCTAGTTCATTCACTAGATAATTCAAATGTGATTAATTAAAAAGCAAGAATTTTCAAAATATCAATTTGTTAAGGAGTTATGATGTTTGAAGTAAAAATCTGCATTTTTGCCAATTATCAACAAATTGAAAAATGATTTTTTTTTCAATATTTGATTTCGAAAAGCCTAAAGAAATGAAATGTGCAAAGGAAAACAAAATAGACCCAAAATTGTAGATTTGTTTTCTCGGGTAGGCAGGCACCTCTATACCCTACGCCCGCGTTTCAGCCCCGTTCAGAGCACCGTGCGCCGCGCCGTCGCGGGCCGCGCGGCTGCGCCAGCGGAGCGCCGTCGCGCGCAGGAAGCGGCAGACGCGGCGGCCGTTACACTGCGCCCGAAATACGCGTCTTGCCTCGCCGCGCCGCGCCGCTCGGTCGCGGCGTTGGCGGCGGCGGCGGCGAGGCGGGGGCGGCGCGTAAACACCGCCCGCGGGAAGGGGTGGGGGCGGGGGCGTGGGAGGGGATGACGGGGCCGAGGGGCATCCGCGATGGATCAGAGAGATCACCGCCCAATTCAGACCAGCGGGTGGAGGCGGCTCAAAACCAACAGCCCGCAACTACGGTTAGCGAAAACATGTTTGTGTGCCATGCCGAACAGATGGTTATGATAAAGTGACTGATGAAAGTAAATGGTTCGAATAAAAAGCAGAGGTGTGGCGGAGGAGGGAAGAAACGAGGGGAAAAGGCGAGAAAGCAACGCGGGACGCGTGTTGTGCTAGGCGCCGATCCTCGTCAGCCACACCGGCAGGCGATAAGTACTGCAAGAGCACCCCCATTTCGCCCGCTCCGCGTCTCTTTCGCGAAGGGAAATATCTACGAGAGGAAATTTGCGCATGGAATGCTTAAGAATCGTAGTGTGTGGCTATAGGAGGAAGGTCATATATTCCAATGTACAAATGTACAAATAAATGCATTTCTTTTCTACATTGACGAAGTATGTATGTATGTATTTGGTATTTTAGGGTCATTATTCCGACTTCTGCCAGCTAGCGGTCTTACCAGGCCTGGGCTCTCTTTTATTTATTATCCATTCCTAGAGATAATGGAGATATGTGGCGAGCATGAGGCACCATCACCGTCCCAGCTTATTTGATCTACCTGAGCTTTTTCTTTCATTGAGAAGCTGTAGAAACTAGGATGATTTTTTATTAGAATTCTACAGCTTCATTTTTGCCCCGGCCGAGAATCGAACCCAGGAGTGCCTCACAGAAAGCTACCAGCTAATCGCTTGCGGTTTTCTTCATGCGTGCAAGGAAGCGCTCGCCTGGACATCAGTGCTTCCCACATCGTCTTTTCGCTTTCATATTTTAAGAACATGAAAGAGAAAGAGAACAAATAATTCTTTTAACGTTGTTTATTTTGAATAATTCAAGTGTTGTAATGACCATATAGAAAAAGGAAAGCTTGATATTTTGGAATTAAATTGTATCGAATGGTAATTTATTTCTACATAATCTAATTTCTACATAGGCCTATATCGTGGGCTTCAAGGAGGGAGGAAAACGGGGCCGTGATCTTTCCTTAAAATATTCAGAATTAAAAGAAGTATATTTTAATTAAATTGCATACATAGTTCCGCAGATTCTGCCATGTACACCTGTATTCGAGATTTTGTTTCGATTTGTGCAATATCTTCTATTTGCGTCACTTTAAACTTAACTAAATTGTTTCCTCATTCCCTGACCCAAAATACCGGCCCAAATGCAATCGGTTTTTGCCTCTCAGATTGCAAAAAGTGAAAGAGGATTACCTAGGAAGCGGTTGTACAGGAAACTTGACCATCGGCCGATTCCCGGGCTAGACGCTCGAGCAAAGCCCTTCCCTTCCTGCCTTGCGTGGCGCTGAGTGTCGTGGTTCTTTTCGCATTACGATTCTACCTGCTCAAAATGGACCAATGCCGTAATGGTTCATATCATTTCGAAGAGCTGCAAATGCGAATACTCATTCTGCCGTGTGCATGTAAGGAGATTCTTTCCCGAATATTCGCAACGAGGCGAAATGCTTATTCTAAAAGAATCATTCGATTTTCAATCAGAATTATTTCGATTCATTTGATTGGTCTTATTCATTGCCTTACTTCAGAAACAGAGGCATCTGTATGGGACGTTTGGAGCCAGGGGAAAATCTATACTTCGAAAATCTGCAAGGAAATGTAGCACTTGTACGATTCAGTGTTGTATGAAAGATGTAACGGCTTCACATTTATTGAAAACTCTTGTTCTTTTAGTTGCATTATACTTGAAACTTAAATATAGAAGTTAAAGAAATCTTAATGAATACAAATGATATTATTGCATAGGATGTTTTATATGTCTCTAAATGCAGATTAAAATCAGTTTGAAACTCATTTGAGAGCATCTCAAGCCTCTCTGATGCATCGCGATTCAACCGTTAGGATCATCGTGAAGTGAATGGCTTATAGAAGACCTGCACAGCATTTTGCACTTTCACTGACGTCAGGAGCTGCGCGCGGGCAACTCGGGGGCAAATGAGAAAATCGATGAAGGGAGGGGATTGGACCCAATGTAGGAGTGGGAACTACCAATCAGAATGCGCAATTCGAAAGATAGCGCGTAAATTTAAACAGCAATCGATAAGAACATGACGATCATATACAGTTCAAGAAATATTACAAATGTTTGTTCTCGGTATATGACAGGGCGAAATATGAAACTACAACGAATTATACGTATTAGATTTCAACAAGTATTATAATTGCTTGTAGGGCTGATAATGTAATTCGCTTCGCTAAGATGTAATCACAAATTTAGTGTTGTGCTAAACACAAAATTTTGATACTGAATTGTTTTTGTTTGATGATGACAGCAATAAACTATATTTTATTAACTATGTTTAATTGAATAAGACGGTTCTCTCAAAGCCAAAACATATTGTTCTTGAAAAAATCAAGATTATTTTCTGTTCTAGTTTCTGATAAGAGTGTAGAGTCGTTTACGACATCGTATAAAAATATAAAGCCCTTTGCATTCTATTTAACAATACCCATGATTATCTTATGGTCCGTAACATATCGTCACAAACGTTTGCTCGTTGATCTCTTTTATTCAGTTTCATAATGGGGGAAAATGGTCACAAACGTGCTATTAAACATTACCCTTCTTGGAATTGACTCATATTCTATTTTTATGTCAATCTTGATGTGAGAGATTGCTCTCATAATTTTGTTTATTTTTCTATGATTTGGAGATTATAACATTCCTGGTGAGCAATCAATTATTAAATTGCAATTTTTTGTTAGATAGAATTAAATAATATTTTTTCGTATACAAGCATATATTTTAAAGCTATTGCTTTAAAATAATGCTTAAAAGTCACAATGAGCATGTTATTTTCTTTTAAAAAAATAAAAAATGAAAATACATACAGTGGTGGATTCAAAGGTGGATATACAGCAGTGCATAGAACGTAAACAGTGAATTATGACCCTGGTAACTTGAAATACTAGACGTAATCCATTTAAACAAATGGGCATATAATTTTGTAGCATGAATCATTGTATTAGTCGCCCAGGCATTCAATCTACGTGCCGCGTCGTGCTACATCAGACTTCTCCCCTCCCAGCAAAGCTTCCTACTCCCCACTACTTGCACTTTCGGGGCTGCCGCGGGCAGACGATCGGCTCGCAAGTGCAGAATGCCCGTGGGAGCAGGCGTTGTGCAGGTCTGGCTTATAGTATCGTCAGAGGAAAACCTACATATATGTGATGGACATGTTTGCAACGCACTGTACTGTACTGTATTTTTATTAGCCACTGTTAGTAACAATATTTACAATTACAAAAACAATTTAAAACTATTGTTCTTGTAATTAACAAATATAAAATTGTGTATTTCGTTAAAATTTGGATATTATCATGCGGAAAATTCTGAAATTATTTATATCTCAGCCAGAGCGACCATTACTCAAAAGGTAAAATGTAGGCAGACGCATCTGGCATGCGTGGCTTTTAAAGATAAATAAACGCAGCCTTCCGTTAGGCCGGAGCAAAGTGGATTGCGACAAACAAGAGCAGATACTCGAGAGAGGCACGTGTGCGGCGAGGGGGGCCGCGAGCGTGGCAGCCGCCCAAACACGTGATTTCCCCGGGGTGGTGGGCGTGGTCGGTCGCACGTTGGGCGCACTGCCCCTGAGGATCTTCCGCCTCGGGGGCTATATATGCGAACGTATATTCTCCGATTAAAACCGCGATATGAAGCTTAACGTTGCTTAGCACTTGACAGGAGCGCGTGTGAGGGAAAGCGAGGTCACCTCGTAATTGCGCGGACTGCTTTTAACAAACATGTCGCATTCACTTAGAAAGCCGCACTAGCGTTAGAAAAGCACACGCGATTCACAATAAAAACTACTGTGAAGTAACCAAGTTCTGAAAGTCTTCATCCCGGAAACTGTCTACCAGAGGAAGATTTCAGAAATAAATAATTTCAATATAATTGCAAAAACAACAATTATTCTCTATAAAATGAGGAGTTAATAGAATTTTAATTTATCTTTGCCATAGTCTACCCTGATTAAGAATTGAAATATTATAAAACGCTAATTTATGTTTTTTTTAGTTTGATTTGAAAAGTTTCGATTAATTTAAAGTAACTTCTAATAACTCCCAATTATTTTTCTTCTTTTTCTTCTTCACTATCAGGGATTAGGCTGATAGCCTGTTCCGTCTTCACTCCAACCACCTCATCCTACCTCCAATTTTCGTCTTCTTACAGGTTTATAAGATAATATTGATTTTGTTATTCTTGTGTTATCCATGTTGTGTCCAGTGTTGTTTATTTTCTTTAATACGGTCATTCGTGGAATATATATTCAGATGAGATCTAATCTCATTACTTATTTGATCTAATATCGAGAAACCTTTCACTCTTTTTAGAAATTTCATCTCTGCTATTTGTATTCGTTGTTGATCTTTTGCCGTTATACTCCATGATTCACTTCCCAATGTTAATACTGGTGCTGTCATTACTTTATAAAATTTCATTCTAGTTTATTTTAATTTTTTAAGTTCTATGAATAGCTCCCCACATCATTTGATATTTATTTAGTTTATTTTGCATATAATTTTCCCTTTCATAACTGTTACAGCCCAAGGGATTAAAATGTGACACCTGTTCTATTATCTGAACATTTATAACAAGTTTGGAGTGTGTAGGGTGTTCCCCATTAAAAGCCATAACTTTCGTCTTTTTAACAGATATTTTAAGATGATAGTGCTCACATATCTGGATTAAGCGGTGTATAGATGTATATGGCATTTTGTTTCGAATGATCAACTTCGCCGACTAGCTAACAGTGTTCCCCATACCTTGGCCTAGCTCAATTCCCAAGCTTTGGAGGAAGGAGTGACATGTGGCGAACATGACGCTTTTCCCTTCATCGCAACTAGCGAACTCCGCCTACCGGAGCTTTTCTTTGTCACAGGTACAGAAACGGAGACTATTTGAAAGGAAAGCTATAAATCGCCGCGCATTTTGCCTCGAGCGGGAATTGAACCCGGGACCACACCACGGGAAGCAAGTACGCTGTTCAAAACCATTCTAGAAGCCTAATGCTACCTATTTGGAACCTAAAATACTCTTGGGTCTGAATAGTCGGACGGAAAATAACGGAATAGCAAAACCTTGGATACAAACTTTAAAAAAATCAACTTATTTTTTGTTTTAAAAAAACATCCGTTTTCTACTGCAGAGTACAAAAATTATGTTAGTGCTCGTGTAATAGATGATTCGGCTGCATAATTGTATAACATAATTTATTACACACTCTAGTTAAATAGACTTGCATCAGAAAACATTCCCAAAGGAGTACCTAACCTTTTGTCTCGCAAGTCACAGTGACGTCAGATTATTATCTGAAGTAATAGACTTTGCAACAAAACGTGATTGTTATATGAAAATATTGAATCATTGAATTACCTTGTCTGTGGAGCATCATTTGTTACATTCTCAATCTGAAGGAGGAAAATGTTATAATGCCGTTTCATAATGTAGAACATTTTTATATTTAGATGCGCTGCCACAATATGTAGGTCAGGCTTGGTGAAGAGTTGGTGTCTGAATTTATCTCCAGATGATATGAAGAAGAGATTGCACTCCCGTGATTTCATTTATTCAGTATTTGCGATAATCCAGATATTGCTATTATTTTTATCTATATTCGCGATTACATTGGATTGTGATAGAGAGTTTTTGCTTATGATTTTTACTTCTGTCATGAGCATTGGATCTCAGCCCACATTTCTTTACTTCCTAGAGCGTTTGGCAATCCGTTCAGTCTTCTCCTAGTGCGAAAACGTAAACATGGACGTGGAATAGTCTGTCCGAAGGGGAGGAAGTACATGAAGACTGCTGTAAGCAACGCCAGCAACGCGGCAGATTTCTCCAATGAACGCCAAGTGTATCCACTTGGGATGGCGCACCCACAAAGCCTAAAAAGAGAAGTAGAAATTTAGCTTTTTTGGAGACTACGAACATCGCCAGCCAGTAATTAACTTTTCAACAATCCTGGCAATGAATGTGCAATGTACTGATGCAATGTACTGTGCACTACTGATGTGCAATGTAGTTATTTATTTGTAGTTTGTTCTTCTCACTCTTCATGCTGAAAATCCATTTAAGCAACTGTAAATCATCGCATTCTGAGTTTCAATTGGTCAACTAACCAAATTACTATCGGTATGGTTAAGGAAAGATATGAAAAAATAAAAATAAATAATAACAAATCGATAATATTATCATTAAATCAAGTCTCTTCTCGCGCACCCTTTCCTCCATAAGAACGGCAAATACTAGCGAAAGGGACATTAGCCATGTTGCTCTCAATTTTCGATCGAGAAATACGGCGTTTCCGACAAACTTCCCCAAACTTCCTCAAACTTCCCCGAAAACGAGCTTCTCGTTGTGAGTCTCGGTTGGGGGACATGGTCTAAAACGTTCAGAAAAATTATACATTTTTTGTCTTTTTCCTTCAATACCGATGTAATGCAACTTGCGAACTCCTTAGGTGGCGCTCTCCTACTTAAATTATTTCATGGTGCGCAAATTTGTTACTTAAAATCATCATAGGCGCGACGCCAACAGATCTTAATACCGTGTGGACTGTGCTGCCTAATCTTTAAGCACAATTTCCAAACTTTCAGCCTCTAATGATTTAGTTGTCTTATTTCCCCTCAAGTCACGTTATGAAAATATTCAGTCTGGTGCCTTCGTCACTATTTCTTTGACATCATTTGAAATATTCTCCAGTAGGAACTCTACGAAAATACCTATTTTATATTTTCAAAAGTCCCACAGTTTATTCTTTAATACATTTGAGGAAAAAATTGAAGGAAAAATTTTGGAACCGTTTTTAGAAAGAGTGTTTAAAAATTGCATATATTTCACGAAAAATTACGCAATAACTACTAATATTTATAAATATTATGCATTATATTATTTTAAGACCTGTCGTTGAAGAACATATTTCAACAAGGAAAAAATTTTTTCTTTAAAATTCTAGTTGAAGGAAGATGCCGAAAAAATTACCAACTTTTCCAATTTTCAAAAATTCGGAGGTTTCACCGAAAATTAGATTGGTGCCATTTTTAAAGAGTTCTTTACGCTATCTGAGGACACTGAATTAGCACTGTCCGTGCGGGTGGGGAGGCTTGTGTGCTTCAGTGAGGTGGAGGACTAAGAGGGCGGTAGCAGGTTTTTTTTATGCATGACTAGTGGGAGGGTCACCCATGCCGTTCAGGCCAAAATTGAGAGGCCAGAATAGGTCGTATCCTATCACGTCCTATCCATCCCAATCTTAATCGTCCATTCTTTCCTATCTTCTTTATCCTTTCCCCGGTAATGACATGTTCATGTCGTCATGGTTCCTTCATCTACCATTGTGACATCTTTATCTCACTTGTGCCACAATGTTTTTTATCTATTCTATGGGCCTCTGTTGGCCAACTTTTATTTGTTTCTGACCCCGACGGTATTGGGTTTCGAGGGCTAGGGAGAATTTCTTCATCTTTATATTGGAGCAGGCAGGCCACATGGAGGAAGCACGCCACCTGCATCCAATTCTGAATGGCGGATGAGCCGACAGGGGAAGATGGGGTCCACTAACCTTGGGAATTAAAACATCCCTAAAGAATGGATTCGGGGTTGGTTGGACTGCTTAAGCTATGGTGGAGGCACTCAAAGTAAGGGATGGTTACCCCTGAAAGTAAAGCTTTGGTCCTCTAGGTTCGGGGGTTATGTTGTAGGCCAGCATACGACGTAAACTATCACATCGTTAAAAATCTCATTCAGGCAAATGCCTCGGATATTTCAAAAGGGAAACCACCTCGGCAAAAAAATGGAAACTAAATATTGGTATATGGAATGTATAAAGCATCTCAAACAAACTTCAAGAAGTAACCCAAGAAATGATAAGAAGAAATATAGATACAGCCGTCTGGTCTGAAACATAAAAGAAAGGTGAGAGAAGTGAAGAGTTGAACAACTTGGTACACTACAGTGGAGTTAACTAACAAATGCTAAAGCTGAAATTTCTTTTGTTATTGGTGAAAGATTAGGTAAATTTAAAAAAGTTGGGAACGTATAAACGAACGTCTTATTAAAGTAGTATTAAAAATCAGTGAAAAATAAATAAGTGTCAAAAGAATATATAATTTGAATAATGATACCCCAATGGTTAGGAAAGATTTTAAAATAGTCAAAGAAACCCTAGATAGTTATCCCAAGTCCCATGAAATAATATTTGCAGGAGATTTTAACGGCAGAGTTGGAAGGGAGAAGAACAGAAATATCGTGGATCAATATGGAGAGGAAAATTGCTATGACAATGGTAAAAGACGTATTTTTGTGAAGAGTATGAAATGAAAATTAATAACACTTTCTTTCAACTTAAGAATATTCCCTAACACGCATGGTATCAACACACAAAAAAACATAAATCTACATTAGAACTCTTCGTAACCAAGCAAAATTCTTCACTCAAAATTCAAGAAGTTAGAATGAAATTGGGAACGAAAATGATACCTGTATCATTCTCTTAAATGTTCTTTGCACTATTCAACAACAAAATTTAATAAAAGAATTTGGGGACATTTTTTTTGAAAACTTTGAAAGTGTCCAGCGGCTTCATGTAAAGTACTCCCCAAAGTGAAAATATCGGTTTCAATTTCCAGGAGCCTCGAGATCAGCAAAATCGATTGGGGAATATCAATTTTGAAGAAAATCGGCTGAACGGTTTAGGCGCTAGCGTTGACCACAGACGAACAGACGGTCGGACGTTTTGACGTCAATCGATTTTTCAGTATCAAGAAACAACAAAACATGGATTTTCGCTACAGCAAGAGGATTTTTTTTCTAAATTTAGCAATGGAATTGATCCACTTTTTCGTTATCAGACCCCAGCTATAAGCGTTTTTGTGGCGAAAATCCGCCTTTTTCCGCAGCACGATTACATAACTTTCTCTTCTTACGAAGTATTCGTAAGGCGAGAAAGTAAAAATGGATATAAAAAACTATCCTTGATGAAATAGAGAAAAATAAATCGTCTGGTAGGTCATGTTATACGCAAGACGGGAGAAAGATGGCCCAAATGAATTCTGCAATGGATGGCGGCAGAAAGAAGAGTGGAACACCCAGACATGCATGGCAGCCGGGAGTACGAGAGGCTACGAAGGCAATAGAAATTTAAGCTGATCTATGGAAAATTAAAGAGGCATGGAGATTGAGAGCGGGAAACAGCGAGAGCGAGAAACAGCGAAACTTGTAGAGAAACTAAGTGTACGTTAGTAATACGCAACCAGCAACATATTAGTACAATGTTTTTCTTATCTATGAGTTAAACAACAACAAAAATTTAAAAGAAAAAGGATAGCACTGCATAAAACGAATCCTGACCTACATTTTGTAGCTCCGTCTAAGAGATAGAATCTACTCAGTATCACAACGCACTCCTGTGCACCACCAGTGCCGAAGAACCCACAATTCCACATACTTCGAAACAAAATGTTAATAATATTAGTAGTGACGTTCACTTTTCACAAAAAATGTATTAATCAATTCGCACTCAAATTTTTTAAAAACACGCAAACAACCTTAAGGTGAAAAGATACTTTATGTTGAAAGAAAAAAACAGTTAAAATATTTTGTCTAATATATTAATTAATAAGGAAATAATGATTTACTTATAAATGCATCTCGAAAATCTACTCAACGGTTTTTATATTTCTCAATTTAATTTCTGTATAAATCGATCAAGTCAACACAAAATGGCGCCCACCGTTTCAGCTTCTTTTCTTCACGCATAGAGAGAAAGTCTCTTGGCAGAAGGCACGCAAAAAAAGTGGCGTCGTACAGCGCATGGAGAGGCGCCGACCTACCCGACGCCGACAGCTGCAGCGGCGGAGGGGGCGGGGCCGGCGGCGGCAATGCATCGATCGGATGCTGCGCGGCGGCGCTGGACCAGCGCCACTCCCCGCCGCCACTCTCGCCTCTGCCCCGGCTGTGCCCGCCCCCGCCGCTGCTCCCGCCACCGCCTCGCCTCCACCTCCGCCCACGCATCCGCCCACGCATCCGCACCCACGCATCCGCACACACACTCCTCACCCACGCCTCCGCACACACGCCTCCGCACACACGCCTCCGCACACACGCCTCCGCACACACGCCTCCGCACACACGCCTCCGCACACACCTCTCCGCACACACGACTCCGCACACACGCCTCCGCACACACGCCTCCGCACCCACGTCTCCGCACACACGCCTCCGCACACACGTCTCCGCACCCACGCCTCCGCACACACGCCTCCGCTCACACGCCTCCGCACACACGCCTCCGCACACACGTCTCCGCACACACGCCTCCGCACACACGCCTCCGCCCCCACGCCCCCGCCCCCACGCCCCGCACCCTCGCCCCGCACCCACGCCTCCGCACCCTCGCCCCCGCACCCACGCCTCCGCACCCACGCCTCCGCACCAACGCCTTCGCACCCACGCCCCCGCACCCATGCCTCCGCGCTCACTCATATGCCTCCCCTTCGCCCACGCCTCCGCCTTTACGCCGCCTTCGATCCCGCCTCTGACCCCGCCCCACCCCCACCCCCACCCTCGCCTCCTCCCTAACCACCACCCGCGTCTCCGCCCACCCTTATACCCCCGCCTCCGCATCCTTCCTCGCCTCCACCCCCGCTACTGCCTATACCCCCACCTCCGCCCCACCCTCTTCCAAACCTATACCCCCATCTCCACCGCCTCTGCCCCGCCTTTACCCCCGCCTCCGCCTCCACCCCCACCTTCGCCCTCGCTTCTACCGCCGCCTCTACCCCCGCCTCTACGCCATCGCACTCGCACAGTAGCCGCCACCCGTCCGCCCATGTTCACTACCAGCAATGAATTCTTTCAGCGGGTGCTACTCGCTACTGGAGCGCGATATACTAAATTGGCCGGGTAATCCAATCTTGAGCTAATGGCACTTCCGTAAACTAGAGGTCAGTTAGAGGTTTCTTCCGTAAGGTACCAGGATTCTAGTCCCGGACATTCCGCATTACGATGAGTTTTGTGTTGAGTTTACTGAAATGGGTTTACGAAAGGGTTCTTTGGTTACCTCTGCAAATGTAAAAATTATAACTATCTATGCATCACGTCAACCATGTTTTAGCAACTACTTTCAGGAAGTACAGTACAAAGAATCACCATTAAAATAAGCAAATAAAACTAAGTAGATTCCATGAGGAAACTAGTAGTGAGTAAAGAGATTCCATGTGCAAACTAGTGATACAGCAGCACAAACTTTATGGCATTATTTCCAACTATTTCGCTTTTTTCTTCTTTTGCAACCTTTCAGCTAATTCAGCCAAAATGGAATCTGCGCCATTTTTAACAGCGTATCTTGCTTCACTCGATGAAATAATTTAAGCAAACATTTTTGAGAAAATATTGTTGTATATCCATCCAGCGGGAGAAGATCACCGCCACCGCATGCGATAAAAACACGCACTACACTTACGGAGCAAATGACCTTAGCAGTTTACGGACAGAACCTTAGCAGCGCTTGGAATCTCTAGTCAATCAATCAAGCATGGAAGCAAGCGGACAGGATCTTAACAGTGCCCGGAATCTCAAGTCAATCAATCAAGCATGAAAACAAGCAAAAATTATTCATTTTTCCATAAAAATAAAAATACCTGAACTTTTTTAAAGATCTAATGTTTTAAACATTTTATTAATATCATCTGTATTCTAGTTTTGCGATGTTACTTTTTTGCAATTTCCGAAAATACGGAGTTCAACGAAAATGTGATATGCTCCATTTTTGTAATTGTATTTTGCTCTCTTACAGAAGAAATCAAGACAGAATTTGAAAACGTTTTTGAGAAATTATTTTTAATTACATGTATATAACGCAAAATTAAGCAAAAACTACTCGAATTTTCTTAAAATTGGTCATAAGCTTTTAAAGATCTGTCATTGAAGAGCATATTTTGTTAACGAAAAAATATATAATTTTCAATTTTGCAGCGACAAAAGTGTTGAATTTTGCAATTTTTGAAAATTCAGATATGTAGTTCGACGAAAAAATGATCCAAGCAATTTTTATAACCGCACTTTGTTCTGAGTAAGAAAATGACGAAAAAATTGAGAAAGTTTCGAGAAAATTTTGAACATACAGGGGTTTTAAATGCCCTTATTTTCAAAAATTTGAAATGTTAAAATTTTAAAACTACAATATAGTTGTTAGAGATTTTTTCCTTAATGAAATATGTTCTAAAAATATATCTTTATTTAAATTTCTTATTTAAGATCACGTACTACATTACTTTTGATAGCACGAGTAAGGTTCGAGTAATCTTTGCTTAATGTAAAAGCAATTTATAAAAAATACGTTTTCTCAAAAATGGCTCCAAATTTTTTTTCCTCCCTCCCCGCCAGAAATACCAAAGGACTCTTAAAAACGGCGCAGTTCCCATTTCGTTGGACTCTTTGAATATTCGAAAATTGCAAATATTACAAATAATACCTTGAAAGTATGTGCTGTTGTATCACCACCAGCTTTGATTGATTCGTGATTCGCGGTCCTTCGCCCTTTTGGTAAGATACTACTCCGGCATTCGCCTGGTGATCGGAGACACCACGGAAAACAACCGATCAGAGTAACTGGTCGCTGGAATTCTCCTCCAGACAGCGTCTGAATTCGACCTAGCTACATAACTGACGAAAAGCCTGCCGCAGTCAGAAATCAAACTTAGGAATTCTCGGTCAGAGACACTGCAGTGACGTCACCCTGAGCCATCTCTCCCAGTACTAGCTTCTATGTCAGAATCATCCAATGCGAGTTTTTCTAACGAAAATTCTCCACTTTCCACTCCAGCATAACAATACTTTCTTCTTACTACGTACGTGCGTAGGAGGAATTAAAGCAAAATGTGGATTTTAAACATATTGATAAGTATGTTAACGCCTTTGAATAAATAATGCTCTTTTCTGGATACTAAGAATGTAAAATTGCAGGTACGCATAACAAGATTCCCCTGTAATGGTGATTGGAAGAAAGTCAAATGATCAACAAAAAAAGTACGCGAGTGCTGTCTAGTTAATTATGTCACAACTCTGTTCAAGAAAACACGTAGGGATACGTAAAAGATATTCGAGCTTCATGAGCATTTATTTGATTAGGTTCATTTAAAGATTATTGTTGTGATCTGGACCGTCTTGGAGACGCCGCATAATGGTTTTAGTCTTAAATTGTTTCAAGCCTGATATGTAACTTGTAAACAAAACATTAAGGCTAACAGAAAGATATTCAGATCATATAATGTACGTCATTACATTATAATTTTTGGAAGAAGACATTCCAAAAAGTTAAGAATTGGAATCACAATAGGGTTGTATTTATTATTACAACCAGTAAGCTCTAAGTATCTCTTGAATGCAACATTTATACAAGGCAACGCAAAATCAGAAAAATTATGCTGTTATATTAAGAGGTAAGATTTTAATTTTTGTAATGAAGTGAAATTGAAGTGCTATAGCACGCTCTTCCATCCTAACCTTCATAAATGCTGGGTGATTGCCGTTCTAACAGCGCTGAGAGCGGAAGACATATGGAGCCATATGGAGGTTCGCCAGAACAGAGGCAGGAAGTTGAGAATGACAGTTTCACTGTCTGACGTCTGGCATGAATCAACACGATTCATTCTTTTACCACTAAAAACAATAACTGAACCGCGAAAGATGTGGAATATCTGTGAGATATATTGCATGAACATTTTTTTAATCGAGAGCACGCAACTTATGGAATTATGGTGTCTCAAATCCTGCTGAAAGGTCAAAACAACTTAAAGTAAAAGCTTACTTTCCGTGAAGACCTAGTAGATGGTCAAAAGAGACACAATTACCACACCGTAAATGCCTATTTTCCCTAACAAACATGGAACAAATTACTGAATAATGACACAGAAATAATTTAGCAGCTACTGTAACATATACGTACGTTCATCGGTAAAAGATAAACAAGGTCAGTTTACAATAACGCAATGCTTTATGACTAACAATTCTCAACACTTTTGAAGGAATTAAGGGAATAATAGTGCACCTATATAACCGTAATTTGGTCATGCGAGTTTATATCACCATATTAGTGCGAAATGACACAATAATTAATGCCTTTTCATAAAACAATTCCATTACTACAGCTTTGTTTAAATCGGTGGCATCAATTAAATATTCAAATAATAACTCTAATTTTATTTTATTTTAGAAGAACTTTAAACCGAATTACAATTCAAAAAGTATGCAGAGATGAAAAAGACAGCGGAGGAGAGAATGTCATGGCGGCAGCGACAAGGCACTTTTGGTCTTTAGGATGATGATGACGATGAGTATGATGATTATTAATTTGAATTCTATATTGTTACCTACAAGTATCAAGGTTTTTTCATGAAACTATAACAATGACACCCCATCTTTATCACAAAGGTAAAAGTTACTTTCTATCATCGATCTAAACCCTTCAGAATAAATTTTCTAAACGGAATGCAACCGTCACCCACCGAAAAAGCACTTCAATTTTAATAACAAAGACAAATGAAAAAAGTGTCCTACTTTCATCGAATAAATGAAAGTTGCCGCAACCAATAACCACGTAACAAGGATTATTATTTCTTCACGTTCACACCGTTCCTTTCCCTTTGCGTATTTGCCCCTCCAGCCGCTTGCTTCCTCGAATTCCGTGGCGAGAGCCTCCAGTTGCGAGTCGCGCAGGTGGCGCAGCGCGCGCAGGAGGAAGCAGAGCCGCCGCGGCGTCCTTCCCGCGCGGCCGCGGGGCCTCGGGGCCCTGCCTTTCACCTGCCCTCGCCCGAAATGTTGCCGAGTGCCTGCGCCCTTGCGACGACGTGCTCCACACGACGCCATTTCGAGTCCGCGCTCCTGCGCAGTGTAGTGTACAAAATAAGCCACAGACAAAACTTACCGATTTGTTTTTTTATATCAGTGGTGTCAAGGTCTTCTACTGGTGGCAATGGCACGCGTTGTGGTACCGTAGCATGCCACGAACTTCTCTGCGCAACTAGCGTCGGGAAAGGGAACTATTACTAGTAGTAGTAATCCCATCGTTTTACTATAGGGATGGCATTGTCGCTGGTGGCAGGGTAATGAACTGCGTGGAGGGGCGATTTCGTTGTGGCACTCGTGCCACAGACTGCTGTTCGTGGCATCGACCTTGACAACACTGATTTATATTTATTTGAGTTTAGGGACTCTTGAATATCTAAGCACCGGTTTAGGAGGCTCAGGGCATTAATTGATGACACTGCAGGGCTTCTGAGCGTGAGGTTCAAGGGTTCGAGTCCCGGCGGTGGCAGAATTTCCGACACTAGCTAGAGGGCTATGTCGAATTCAGTCGCTGTCTGAAGGAGAATTCGATCTGCCAGCTGCTGTGATTGGTAGTTTTTCATGTTTTCTCCGATCAACATCAGGCGAATGCCCGAGCAGTACCCTAACAAATGGACTACGGCGGGCGGGTGATCTTCCCTCCATCTTCCTTTTCCTTTCATCTTACACATACTTACGCACACACGTGCAGTTCACTACCACGCATGTGGGGAGAGAAGTCGGCAGGTTAGAGTTCCTTACGACTGGGGCAGTGCTCCGCTGGTGAGAGATACCTGGTTGGGGAAAATCCCGAAAATTTGACATGTAAGACGGCGTCGAATATCATCCGGCGGGGGAAGATGATTGCCACCTCCCGTGATAAAACAAGCAGTTATAAAGCATACGTTTACGGAACAAATGACAATAACAATTGACGTACCCGAAACACGAAATTATCAATCAACACCTAAGATCATTGTGACCCGTGAGTAAATGACAGAGATAATAATGAAGTGAGTGGTGGAATTAGAGGTAGGGTAAGCAAGAGTCACCCAAGAAAGCCTGCTTTGTTTAACCATAAATTCCCCATGGGTTATGTGGAGATCGAACCCGAATCCCAGCGATAGATGTACACGCTAGTCATTCTTCATGAGCCGCCATAATGGAAGTAATACACAATGTCTTGCTAATATGGTGAAAAATTTCCTTATATGCATAGGCATTTCTGACACGAAAAATACGCAAAGAGACATAAAAGGACACGTTTTATATGGCAGAACCTCCGAGGAATTTCGCTCACCTTTTATTAATTGATTTATTAACGTTAAGGAGGTTTACGTGTTACGAGTATATTAAACCAGGACATGTTATGTCGAAGATATTTATGAATTTAATAATTTATTTTGACAATAAATTAAGAAATGTTGTTGGCGCAAAAAATTGTCACAAACATTACGATTAGCAATGCTGGATTGTCTTAACTTAAATATCACATAATATTAATTTTGTAATGCTGATTGGACCTAAGTTTGCCTTGCGAGAAATCTTGCAGCTTCACTGGCTCCAATAAATCTGACTGCTGGCTTCTCCGATTTACACTCGCACGCACTAAGATTCAAATCATTACTTGCGAGGCTGATGATGGCATTATTGATTCGTTTCTGTGTTAGGCTGTTTCTTATGAAACGTTTCAGTCTCCCAAGGCTGCTATATCTCTGCTCGTATTGGAAGCTCATATTGGAATATATGTCACTTCGAAGCATGATGGATAGATTTAGCCTACCTAATGTGTCGTTTTCCTAAAAAATGAAATCAGAAAAAACTACTGAAAGCCTTTGAAAATATTGTTGCAAAGTTCCCAATGACCAGCGACGCCCATGCGTATAGGTAAATTCCAAGTAAGAATTACTAGTATTATTTTTGCTTTAAGATATAAACCTTGCAACTGTATGTTAGATATCGTAAGCGCGCTTTCCCGTTTCTCTGTTGGCGCGTAAACAATGGACTAGGAGTTTCATGTTAGAAGATGTCTGCCCTCGGCTTCCCTCCCAGTCTGAAATAGTGGGCACACTTCCGACTCAAGTGTATGTTAATATAAGGACCGCGAATGGGGCTATCACGTTTTTTGACCGAGTCTAGCGCCGTACTGGTCTCAGATCCAGGGTTCATTGACGAAAACGGTTTCCCTTGACTACGTCTACCCATGTCTGCGTTCATGTTACCCTGAAACACCCTGGAAATCAAGATTATGTTATACCCATGTTGAATGGCACGAACTGTGACGCTGAGTCCGTCACCAAGGAATCCCCTTCCACGTCAAGCAATGTGTGTGACGTCTGTCCAAACAACTGCGTATTTGAACTGGCGCTGCGGCGCTGAGTCGCCCCGCCCCCCTCGTCGCACGCGCGGTGCGTGCCTGCCCCTGCCCGTGCGCGGTGACCTCGTGACCCGACCGCGCAGCATCCCTTCCGTCTTCCGTCTTCGCGTGCTCCAGCTCCAGCTCCGGCGGTTTTTGCGCCATCGCGATCCGCCGCTGTCGTCTGGGACCGTCGGGCGCGCGGTGGCAAGAGAAGAGGCCGTTCGTTCCCAAGGCCCGATCCCCGAAGGCCGCTCCGCTCCGCGCACCACGTGACGCGCAAAAAGCCCCGCTTGGGCACCCGCGCCCGCCGCCGCCGCCGCCGCCGCCGCACCGCACCGCACCGCACCGCAGCGCGCCGCCGCCGTCATCACAGTCGTGCGGGTCGATAGGAGCGCAGGAGCAGCAGCAGCAGCGACGGCGGCAGCGGCAGGAGCGGGCAGTGCGTGGCCCGGGCGCCGGGCGAGGGCGGCATGACGGACGCGCGCCCCAACGGCTGCGGCGTGCGGCGCTTCCACGCCCTGGGCGACGCCGTCCCGGGCGCCGACGACGACGACGCCGGCGGCTACGAGACCTTCGTGGCGGAGCACTACCCGGTGAGCACTGCCCCACGTCCTGCGTTACGCTTCACGCACCCCGCCGCGCCCGGTCGGCCGGGGGGCACCGCCTGGCACGAAATCGCCTCGGCCCCCGCGCACGGCGCCGGTCTTCTTTCGACGCGATATTTCCTTGAGTGAAGTCCCGGAAAGTGCTTGTTCACTGTGTGCATGCTGTGACTCGGAAGTGCGCTCCTTGTGAGTAATGAGGTGCCTGAGCTTGCTGCCCGAATGCAAAGCTAAAAACGCTTTATTTTTGGTGT
This sequence comes from Acheta domesticus, assembly GCA_031308135.1. Classification (NCBI taxonomy): domain Eukaryota; kingdom Metazoa; phylum Arthropoda; class Insecta; order Orthoptera; family Gryllidae; genus Acheta; species Acheta domesticus. The sequence continues at coordinate 100,237,030 of JAHLJT010008756.1, forward strand.
ACTCTGGAACAGCCAGTTTTTATTTCTGCAGTAGCATTGTCTAGCATTGATGTCACTTCTCTTCGTGTCTTTTCATAATTTTTCTTATAAATACATCTTTTCGTAACAATGAAAGATTTCAGAGAAATAAAATGCAAGATCAGTACGTTTTTCAGAGTAATAGTAATAACAATTATTCAATTTTCGTAATAATAATTACAATAAAAAACAATAATATGTGCAAATTTTTCAATATGCTTTCGTTGACTTAATTTATTTCACTCTAAATGTAGAATTAGTCAAATGCCTTTCCCGTGACTAAAATTGAAGGATGATTTCATATTATCGTATAATTTCATATCATAACAGCAACAAATTTCGTGTCTCCTTTAAATGAATAGATTGAGTTAAGAAAGGGTTAACGAAATGCGAGATTCCTGCTTGCACGTGGCTTTTTTTCCCGAACTTTATGTCATTAACTGAAAAATGATGGTGGCGTTCCTTGAGGCGCCTCAATATTAGTGAATGAAATGAAGGCAGCACGTGTGGAGGCGTTGTCGATCGCTGGCTTTGCCGTGAACCACGCGGCTACTTGACGCAAGTCGCTTTGGAGCGTTGTGTAACACTGCGTGGCAACAGCGCTCTTTTCAATTGTAAAGTGAACTACTCAACGACTTCTTTACTACGACTTCAACTCAACGACTTCAATATGCTACGCTTGTTTCTTATTTTTCTTCATCGGGTAATACGGATTGCAATTGAAACATTCTTACCATTCGAAAAATTGTGTTTCTTGCTTGATCGTCACCCAAGATTGCGATATCAACATTACTAGTATCTTTTTTCTTGGTCCTGGTTGTTTGGCCCGTAGCACGTTTCAGCTCTATAGCTTATCTTGGCTTAAAAAAACAAAAGGTTTTCGTAAACATGACTAGTAGGTCTGAGATTGGATGCGCATTTTACCTTCACGCACCTCTTACTAGTAAACAAAAACTGCGTGATAAACTCTCTTGCATAAACCGACAGTATGTGTTTGTAGTCATATAACTTTTAAACAATGTAACAATAAATAATATCAATAACTCCGTTTACAAAGTAAAGGATTTGCCCTGTTTGAGAAAAAATAATTAAATTTCAGCAAATCTATAATATAAAAGATTAATAAGATTTTTCATAGTTCATCTTCCATAAAATGTAATTCGTTTTCTAGTATCCTTTGCGTTGAAAAAATTGCTATTAAAATGCGCGAGAAGTGTATGCATAGAACTGCATGACCATGAATAAGACATATGAAGAATTAGTTGTTTAAAGTTCAATTAAAAGGTTAACTAGGTCTCCTTCCTCTGTGAGAAAATCATTGACAAAGTACCCTTAACAGTAGGACGCCATAGTACGCGTTTCACATGCTGCCGTGAACCTGACTGTCAGCTGCTGCGCACGCTTCAGCTACAGGGAATGTGTACTACCCAAGACACCGTGAGGCATGACACTATTTGCATTCTGACGTGATTTCACTTGCCGCCCAACACCATAACCGATTTCTATGTTAATTCTCACCTACGACGGCGTGCTTCGAAGAGGTTACTACAGTGTTAAATATTACGACGCGCATTGCTTTAAACTTTCCATTCAATGTAGGTTTCTAGTTCACTTATTTGAGACTAAACGTTTCTTGTAGAATTTCAATTCCAGTTCACTTCTTTCAGTGTAACGATCAAGTGATCCCCCTCCCACCCCTGGAGAAGGTGTAGTTTTTATCTAGCTATAAATGTATGTTTTTTATAATTATTCTTGTAGTTTTAAAGGGATACGCATAAGATAACCTATAAGAATATTCCTATCTATCGGTGCATTCCATTTTTATAAATGTAAACGACTTGCAATTCCGAATTGCAATCTTTCGATTACGATATCTTCTATCCTGCATTAGCACCCTTCTCTCTTTGTCATCGACCCATTTAGTTTCTCGCCTACTACGTACTTACGTAGTAAAGTGAAAGTATTGTAAAGTTGCGGAAGAAAACGGTTATTTATCGTCAAAAAACTCGCATTGTGGGGTGCTGGTAAAGAGAAAATGGATAAATCGAGTTTAAAACATAGCAGTTTCGCCGAAAAAGAGTAATCGGAACAGACACTACGACTACGTCAAAAAACAAGTAATCATTCAATAATACTTTATTGCGATCAAAAGAAACTTTCTCTTCGACAACACGGGAATGAATCACCCCCACACATTTCAAGGGACAACCCCCTGGCTTGTCGCCAACCTCTGCGAACCGCACCCTCTAACCCCCACGCTGCCTCCCCGAAGCGAGTGTGAAACGCGTCATGGGCGAATCCCCAGAACGGGTCATGGGGCTGTTGACCCCTCCCAAAAATTTGTTTGCGGAAGGAATACTTACACTTACTTCTCACAGAACTCAACTGTTGAAAGTTCACTTTAATCTTCGGTAGGTATTATTGAATTCCTGAAAACTATTTTCATTCACCGAAAATAATGATTTTTTTTTCATTCAAGTTTTAACTTCATTATAGGATAAGATAAGAATATAAATATGTAAATATTTTAGATAAATGACATATTTAAATAATAAACAATTCTTAAATGTCCCGGTTGTCTTGTATAGTAACTTCCCAAATATCAGTTCTTATTGTCAGGTACATGAGGGACAGTTTCTGATTGTGGCAAGAAAATATTTCACTTAATTTTAAGAAAAATTTAAACATTTTATTTGTATAACTCTTGTAAATTATTTTTAATGCCTTATAGGATCTTCCAAAACAGGGTTTAAGAGACACTAATGCACCGTTATTGAGTCATGAATGATCGAACGCCTAGGAGAGGGGACCTCTCGAATGTACGATATAATTTTTAGTTGTAATTTTCAATTAAACAATGTATTGTAATGTGAGTGCGGTCTACAATATTCTTGCTCAAAAACTTTTCTTTTAATTCATTATTCATCGTTTTACGATCTGTCGGGGCACAAATACAAGCATAACAAAAAACTAAGAATAATTGTAGTTTAATACTTTGAATCATAAGGCGTGTTTCTCCTCCAAGTTGTAAGTTTATATCCATCCCTGCAAGGTAGTTTGTTAAAATTTGTGACCTGTAGCAAGCACAACCTAATTAAAAATTACAATTTAATTTTTTCCCTCTCCCATGGCCCTAGTTCCCGGTTCGGGAGTTGGCCTAACAACCGTGAACTCGCAGTAGAAAAGTTTAGTACGGGCCAATGTTGCGATGAATCTCTTTGCTACTTAAAATTCCTACCTGTAGCTTCATGCAAACGTTTTATATTCTTCTTTTAAACTCCGTTCTCAGTTTACCCAAGTACACAGATTCATTCTTTCATTCAAAGTTGCATCACGCTGAGACACATTTAAACTTTATTATGCAATTAATATATCGGGCAACGCTGCAGGTTAATAGTTCATAACACTCTCTAGCAGATTGAGAATCATAAGGGTCATGAGAAATCATGCAATGCATTTGATAACAGACATCATGCATGTTATTTCCACTTAGGAAATTAATTTTTCCACTTTGATTTATTCACAGGATTTCTTATTTTTCGGATATTATTTTTTGTTTTTCGGGAACATCAAATACTATGTTCATTAGTTCCATAACTGTAGTGAATGTTACATCTCGGGAGTTGACTGTTTGCCTTCTTGCTGGAACGTGAGACGCAGTTCCAGCCTACAAGTCGTCGCATGGAGTTTCCCTCCGACTCCAGCCATGTGTGCTAGTGTAGTTCAACTAAGTGTAAGGGAAGAGGAGGGATCAGTATGGGACAGAAAGTATCGCACGTGGCCCGCGGTCCGTTTGTTATGGTACTATTCTGGTATTCGCCAGATAATTATCGGAAAACTATCCATTAGAGCAGCCAGCCATTTGAACTGTCCTACAAACAACTACTATTCATCAAGTTATCCAGCTAGTGTTGAAAATCCTACGCCGTCGGGTTTAGAACCCATCACAGTCGCCGCAGTTGCTACAGTTGTTTACCTGAGCAATCTCAGTCGGACCGACATTTCGAGTTAATAACGAATCGAATGTGATATTCCGTAGCCTTGTATGTACTGTGGTTCTCTCACAATTTTAATTCCATTACTGGAACTTTATATTGGTCATTTTTATTCCATTACCGGAACTTTATATTAGAGAGCATTTGGTCCGAAGGCATTTTGTCGCTCAAGATCATCAGAACCAATTAACACCTGCGGTATATGCATAATTTTATTTTTTACCTCGGTTTGTTGGTTTAGATTTACTTATTTACTAATTAACTAGATGTTAACTGGACTCGGTGTATCTTTTCATATTTCCCTCCCATAATTCCCTCGATATGAGAACATGTAGCATCATTAAACTGTTTTCATACTTCCCTCGTAACCACGATTCTTTCGATCCGTTTAAGTAATGCGGTGTATATCGAGCTCCGTATCGAAGGCAATAACAAGTTATAATGTATCAGTCAAAAATAAATATTTTTAATATAGTCTACTTCTTATGCACTTCATGAATTAGGCTTGAGCCTGTTCCGTCTTCCCAAGTTTTCCTTCCATCGTTTTTTGGGTTTGTTCACGTCTCTCCTTCCAAGCAGTTGATGGAGTAAAGCTAATTTAGGTAGTCTTGAGTCATACATTCTTTGCGTGTGTTGATACCAGTTATTTCAATATTTAGTTATTTTGCTTCCAATTCCTTCAGCATTTAGTTTTTCCCTAATATTCTCATTATGAATGTGATCTTCTTTCGTGCAGCCTAGCGTTCTCCTCAAAAACTTAATTTCAGCGGCCTGAATTCTACTTAAGGTTCTTTTTGTGGGTACCCAGCTTTCGCTTCCATGTAGAAGAATTTTAATATAGTACAGTGTACAAATCATGGTGATGGCGCCTCCCGGTTCGAAAGCGTGCGTCCGCCCTTGCGTGGCGCCAGCTCAGCGCAAAGCAGAGCAGAGCAGCGCAGCCCAGCGCGGTCCAGGAGCGGGAGGAGTCCCTCTCCGCTTCAGCCAGCGGCGCTCGTCAGAGCCGACATGCGAGACTCCGTGTCCGCTCGGCAGTTGCTTCCTGTGCGGTTGCGTGCGCCTGGCCTCTGCTGTTACGAGCGACCTGCGCCAACATGCTTTAGCAACTCAGCACTGACCATTTGGCAATAATGGAACTGAAAAGAATAAAAAGACTCCTTACGTACTGCAGGCACCAAGTGTTAGAAGTTATTTGCACACAACGCTTTAATTAAGTCTACGAGCCAAGGCCGCGCTGAATCACTTTACTGCTCAAAATTCCTACCTACCGTCTTAAGCAAACGTTTTTGTATTTTCGTTTTAAATTTACTTCTTAGTTTCCTCCATTTCCATATTTGTTTCTGAATTTTAATATTATGTCCACTATGCAGGATAAAAATATACTATTTATTTAATTCAATCAACTGTAATAATTTCTGCATTCGCATCGCCCAATTTTAGTAATGTTTCGTTTCATCCATACACGTAACACTACTTTCTCAAGCAATAGAAGACCATTTGCTTACTCTCGAGTTTCTGGGGAAAGATACCTATGAGTTGGGCGACAACACTACTCCTTCGCATATCCTAAATTTCTACGCTTTTTAACATTTCGAACATTCTCAGAACCGTTTCAAACTTTTGAAAATTAAAACGAATAAAAATATAATTTTTTTCAGTTTTTAAATGCAAATGTTAAAATATTTGTTTTTACTAAAAAACTGAACTATTTTACAGTTCAACTAGTCCATATTTCGGTGGATTAACTGATGATGATTGAGAAGATTTTGCCCGGAAGTTATGCTTGTTTCAATTTTTCGAAAACTTTTAAGTACTGAAATTTCAACTCAGACTTATTAAAACGATTTCCTATATTAGCATTAAATAAAACAAGCACATCTTGTATTTTGATAAATCATTTTTAAAATAGGAAGCTTAATTTTGCCAATTTCGCTCCAAAAAATCTCAATGGAGAGAAGATCGAATAACTCTTAAGTGAGAGCGTGGGTGCGGTGAAGAGATCGAGAGAGAGAGGAATTCCGGATCCTTGCCTTTGCGCCAGGATCAGCGTGGCGTACGATGTTGTGTGTCGATCCACTTAAGCTCTTCAAGAGACTTTCCGTGTTGCAGGCGCAGTGACAAGGGGAAATAACTGCCTCTAAAGAATAATCTCTTGACACGACAAACATTCCCGCCTATTTCGTTTAAAGTCCTTTTGCCGATGAATACGAATACATCCACATTTAAACTGCATACTTGAAGTTGTTTGAATACGAGGTAAATTTGCTTGGTTTTTAAGTTAATGACAAGGGACAAGCAGAGTAGAAAATGTTTAGACGGAGTTATTTTCAATAATAAGGCAATGTCATTTAGTAATCAAACGGAGCGAACATGATAAGTCTTGGAATTCCGAAAACGAAGTCTTCGAAAACGTTCATCGAAGAGGTTCTCAGAGTTAGTAAGGCAGGCAACACTGTCGCAGAACGACAAACGAGAAAAGTCGACAATTCACACTTCACGGTTCGTCACTTCGCCTTAACAAATGGAAATCGGCTCGGTGTGAGTCAGTGTTTGCGACGCGCATCGACAGTTGCCTCACGGCACGAGACGAAAATGCGACGTTGGCCCTTCCTCGAGAGCATACCGGTCACTTGCAATTGCAGTCGACGCCTTCGTTCCTTTTGTGGCGCCGGCGAGAAAACACGCATTACGCAAAACGTTCATTAGCAGCTGAAACTTAAATACAGTAATCCCTCGACATCCGCGAATTCGCTATTCGCGAGTTCCGAACATTCGCGATTAGAGAAATGCTACCGGTTTTAACATTCGCTACTTCAACATTCGCGAGTGCGTCTTTTAGTCGTACTACACTTTTTTCTTTTCATTTCCTTTATCGACGTCATCTGGAAAAGGAACTTGGCAGACGTCGAAGCTCGAAGTATCACTTTCTGCAAAAAATTCAAAGTTGAAATCTGAATTCACATTTATAGAATAACACAATTGTAAAATAATTCAATTCATTTGCGTCAAATGGAAGGTAAGGGTTTTGGCCACATGAACAGAAAAGACATTCAGGATCAGTGAAACTTTCGTTGTAATGACCTCTTTGAAGAGGAGCTTCGGGAAATCATCAGTGAAGAAAACCTCCTCGAAGATAATGAGGAAGTAACGGAAGCGAGATCGCATCTTGGAGCAACTTCAATGTCAAAACGTATGACATTCTAAAACTTCAACAAGATATTGTGGAAAGGGCATTAGAATGCGATCCAAACTAAGGATACTTCGAACTTTAAGGAAGGAAAATAACTTCGAAATTTAAGAGAGAAATAGAAGCAGCAACTCTTCCATATTTGGACATTAGAACAATGAGACATATTTGCACATTAGATGAAAAAAACCTACATTCAATCCTTTTCAACTTTGAAACAAGTTTCAAATATTGTTTTGTTTCATTTTACGATGTTAATTGAGAATTCTGTTTGTAGTAGTGCTTACTCAGTTCTACTGCCATTGATTGTCAGATATTTTTTCTTTCTTTTTTAAACAGTTTTTCTGTATCCAGGAATCTAACCCACCTTTCTTCATTAAAATATAGACTGAACATTCGCGGATTTAACATTCGCGATGTTTTTTGGGAACCTAACTCTCGCGAATGTTGAGGGATTACTGTACCTCCCATTCCCCCGCGGCTACCAGCGCCGAAGCGTCGCGTGGGGTCCCCGCTCGCTTCCTTGAACTTGGCGACAGCGACAGGGAATTCACGAGCGCCGCAGTCAGTTCGCGCTGCCACGGCCATCCACTTCAGGCCTCGCGCGCTCATGCCAAGTCGGCAGCACGCCTGTTACGCAAGCTCCGCTGCGGAACGGTACCCGCGACGCCGAGCGCCGCACAGCCCTTCGTTGTTCCTCGGAGTCGCTCAGCCGAAGGGAAAACGGGCATTGTGTGTCAAACGCTTTGCAGAGGAGCAGAAAGTGGTCCGGCAAGAATACTTCAAGTTCTTTGTTTAGAGCAGTATGGAGAGTATTGAGGTTGTGGTCACGAGTCGAATACTAAATGGGCTAACAAATCATTAACGATGGAAGCAAAATATAGGCATAAGGTCCGATTAAATTAAGAAGGTGATTGACATTTGTGAGTGGAGGGGAGCGACGTTGCCAGGTCGCAAACCACTGAGCACGTGTTACCGGAACACAAAAACAAACACTTCAAAAAATACGTGTAAAAGTGTAAAAAATACGACAAAAGCCTAACCTCAATGCAACTCATCACAACACAGTACACATTGCGCGCGCAGCACAGGCATAAACGCGGGCGGCGCGGCGGCAGGGAAGTCTCTGTGCGATGCTCAAATGTTCCCCGTGTTCGGCAGTGGCAACTGGGCGACCTGACACGTCACGTTTTGTCTCTCTGGTTGGCAGCTGCCATGGAAACGGGAGAGGCGTCCTGACGTCACACAGAACTGTCAATCACCTTCTTAATTTAATCGGACTTTAATTCCATCTCGGCAGACTGCTCTATATTGTCTTCAAACAGACAAAACAATTCATTACTAACAGGAAGTAGCAAACGATTGATCGAAGCATTTCCTTTTCCATTTTTGTTGTTTTGTTTTTGTTTAAAATAAATATGAAACAATTATGCAAAGCGGTGTTACGTATGCCCTTTTGTACTAAGTTTTGAATAAATAAATCGTTCAGAATCCCTGGATGTCAGTTTTAAAAAAAATTATCTTTTGGAACTTTGGTAGCACACTTGCTTAAAGGAAAAACATCTTGTTTAACCTCCTGCGAAGATCTTATCTAGGTTTCCTTAACAAATGATCTTATCACTTTTACTGCGAAAATAAACTGAACCCCAAGCTGGCAATGTGCATATCCGTTCCATACTAGCTTATCTGAGCACTCGCAATCTGGCTTGGTGTACTCTTGAGTTTCAATGTCACGTAGCAACATTGTTATATAATTCGGTTGAAACGAAATTAAAAACAAGAAATGCGCCTTGCATTCTATTTAAGTGCGTAGGCTCTGACCATTCTGCCAATCAAAAAGATAAAACACGAATTACATAGAAGTCACGTACAAATTATGAAACATTATTTGAATTATAAAAACCTTCCATACAGATCTACTTGATTCAGGGCACTAACTGATGTCACTACGTTGCCTCTGACCAGAAGGTCCTACGGTTCGAGTCTCGAAGGTGGGAGGATATTCAACATTAGCTAAATTCAACCGCTGTACAATATGTTATTTTGCCAATCTAGGTGGAAAAAAGAATCTACAAAGCTATAAACTGTTTACTGTTATACAAAACATATATTGGAGTTAAATTGTAATGTTAATATAGTATGGAACAATTTTCTTTGAAATTCTTGGACGGCAACTGTCTTTTCAAAAATAACGAGTGATGATACACCAGCACATACTTTTGCGCATTATTTCTAAATTCGCTACTTTCGAAAATTCAGAGAGTTCAAGGAAAATGAGACACGCGCCATTCTTTTAAGCGTCCCTTCCGCTGAAAAAATTTGGAACGGTTTTTTGAGAAAATGATTTTTTTTATAAACTGCATTAATTTCAAGCACAAATTACGCGGAAACTACTCGTTTCTTCAAAAAATTGTACATGCCCAGTTTTAAACATCTTATTTATTACAACAGACTTTGTCTAAGGCAAAAATCACTATCTTCATTTTTTGTTTTGAAATTCTAACATTTTGCAATTTTCGAAAATATAGGTAGTTCACTAAAAACGAGATTAGCACCATACCGTTTTACCGTCCTTTGATACATCTTGGGAGTATTTTATAGCTCTTGCGGCCGCCTCTCGCATCCCAATCTCCATACCCCTCTATCATTCCAGTCATTCTCTTCAAGACCTCTTCTTTGCTTATCTTTAAAAATATGATTCTGCCATTCCTCTCTGAGTCTCTTTTTACTTTCTCGCTACGGAGTAGAGAGAAAGTGATGTAATGCTGCGCGAAAAGACGACGAATTTTCGTCAGAAAAACTTTTATTACAGAGACCTGATAACGAAACAGTGGATAAATGCAGTTGCTAAATTAAGAAAAAAAATCTACTAACACGTGGTGTAGCCAGAATCCATGTTTTGTGGATCCTTGATACCGAAACATCGAATGTCAGCAAAACTTCTGACTGTCCGCCTGTAAACAACGCTAGCGGCTAAACCGTTCAGCCAATTTTCTCCAAAATTGATATTCCTCAATCGATTTGGCTGATGTCGCGGCCCTTTGAATTTGAAATCTATATTTTAATTTTGGAGGGCACTTTATATGAAGCCCCTGAGACATTTTCCAAATATTAAAAAAAATGACCCCATCGTTTGTTATTCCATTTTATTTTTGGATAGTGTGAAGGACGTTTAAGAAAATGGTTCAGGTCTCGTGTTCGTTACAAACCCTGATTTTTTGAAAATTGCGTGTCTCCCTACAACTAAAATATTAAAGATAGAGATTTTTTTCCTTAATGAAATCTTTCTTAAAGATATATTTTGAAATAAGATGATGTACAATTGTACGAGAAAATTTGAGTACTTTTCGAGTAATTTTGCGTGAAAATAAGGGCGAGAAAGTACGTGCTGTTTTAGCACCTCTTGTTACTTTCTCGTATACGTACATATACAGTGTCTCGCATAAGTATTCGACCAGTCTCCTTGTATGCAGAGAAGTGCTTGTAAATATTCACATAATTGTAATAGAAGAGTAATACTTTCTATTTTATCACATTTGTGTAGGTAGAATACAATATTGTAAAACTATTATATTTCAACATTTAGCACATTTAACTTTCATCAGTGAAAAATATCTGCTCTTGCAAAAATATTCGACCAGTCAACCAAGAACCAATGAAAATATTTTACCCGGATTCAATCCCCAGACGCTTGCAAAGTGTTATTAAAGCTAAAGGCCGAGCAACTAGATATTAGGCTTCTGTTTGTAATATATATATATATATATATATATATATATATATATATATATATGTGTGTGTTTGATTTTCTTTATTTGGTCGAATACTTTTGTGGGACCACATATCTTTGTATTGAAATAAATCCATGTATTTCGCATCGAGATATTTTATTTTTAAGATCATGATTGTATAGATGGTTTTGTACCACATGATTTTGAAATAAAATGCTGTGTTTTTCTTTTCTACAACGATTTTTGTGCATTTTATCACGCATTCTGCGCACAGGAGAATATCGGTCGAATACTTACGCGGGCCACTGTATACGGAGTAATACACGCAATTATTGAACTCTTAAGCAAAGATATTATGGAATCAAGATAATTTCGATTCAAAATATTTAATTTTACTCTCAATTGACAATTGAGGAGCTTTTCGAATCCCACAAAGAAATCCAGAATAGGTTATACATCGTTTAGACTTCTTTTGACCCGTTTTATCATCTCTTAAATCGGTTTTTATCAAAACTCGACAAATTCTAAAGAAAACTGTAGCTTTAAGCATTCAAAATTACAAGATAGCTAAAACCGATATAAATGTATTCTCAGGAATCGTTTTATGAAAAACGATTTGTTGCATTTATCGAGTTTTGAAAAAACGCTCCTTAATTTCAAATATGATGGATGTGTTTCATTTTAATGGGTCATCTCTTTACGTTTGTAATGGAAATGGGAATTAATATCGATTATAGGTAAATAACTGTCAACTGATATCAAAAATACTGTCATGGACTACGTACCAGCGACGTACCGTCTCCCCGGAGCAATTTGTACAACCCTACTTGTAAATCACGCGCCAGTTGCTGTGAACTTGGTGCCCACGACCTCTAGCGTTAATTATTATTTCTCAGGATTTTCACGTGCTGAGGTGCAGAATTGTGCAATTAAATTTCTTATTTATGAAGACAATACTTACATCTGTTGTCGTTGGAAAACGCGTTTTCCGGGGTCTCCAATGCTTCTTCCTACCTCAAAAGATGTTAGGGTATTACCACGTCTGAAGATACAGTGGGCCAATATCATCCACTGGCTAAAGTCATTACTTCTGGATCTTTTTGTATATAGGAACCATATGAACCAATTATTCTGCAATATCATAATGCGGAGACAGTGTCAGGAGTAGTTCAGAGTTGTGTTCGCATCATACTGCGAACACGTTACTTGAGCTGCAATTCGATAAAACATACATCAAACTACGAGTACATCTGCAAATTAGGAAACTACAACTCAAGTGCACACTGGAAGTGCATATCTGAACATTAATTTTCTCGCCATCTGTTTCATTACTGTATATGTGAATTCTTGCTGAGATGCGCCAGATGCAATAGAGTGCGTCTCCTTCCTCCCTTCCTCCCACTCCCCTCTTCGCCGCAGCTCTGGCTTCGAGAAATAGGCGGGGGCCTCCATCGTAGACAACGCCTGCCGCTTCCCCAAGGCGAAGGCAATTGCTACACTTCTCTCGCTGTTGATTCATTGCAGCACTTAATAGATGTTTTCTAGACACGCGCTACGAACGCTGGTAATCTTCCAGGGAATGTTGCTATTTTGAAAGTAATATTTTTTGTTGTACAAAGAATCTAAAAAGAGGAAATTTTTACTAATAAATAGGACCAAAAGAGCAATAAAATAATGAATATAGTTAAGTCTTTATATTATTTCTTTCTTAGTTCTTTTACATTCTACACTTCAAGACGCCTCTCCTTCCTCGTCCCTGAAATGCCTGAAAGGATCGCTTTGTTTCATCTCAGGGAACTACTTCAGCACGTCGGTACAGGTCCTTTGGCAACTTCCCTTTCTATCCTCAGAATCCATTGACGTAGGCAGTTCAGCATTTTCCTAGATGCTTACTGTTTCCTTGACCGTATGATCAAAAGGGGTAGAAAATAATACAAATGAACGTAGTTGTTCCACTCATAGAACTCTAAATATTCTGATGTAGATTATGTTAAGAAAGTAATTTTAACATTATTTCCGAAGTAAAAAAAGTCAGTGAATAAAATTAAGTGTAAGTTGTCAATAGATTATATTTTTATCATTGTTCAAACGAAACGCTTGATTTTCATTCAAACACAACTTTTCTCTTTAAAAAAATAATATTTACTAACCGAATGAGGCATTCTCCATCATACCGTATGTCTGTTATTTTCATAAAATCGTTGTCTCCTCGTTTTTCGTATTTACTTTCCCGTATTAATATGAATATAAGAAGTAATATATGTAGTATAGGGAAAGTAATGTAATGCTGCGGAAAATCGACTTCGAGATTTCAACGGAAATACACTTTTTGGGTTCCATTACACCGAAATAGTGGTTATTTCCAAAACGTCCGTCCGTCTCTCCGTCCGTCTCTCCGTCCGTCTCTCCGTCCGTCCAAACCATACAATAGCGCCTAAACCATACGTATGATTTCTTCCAAAATGGATCGATCTGGTTCCACTCGAGGCGCCGCAATTTTCAAAAACTTTCTTCAAAATTTGGGGGTATTTTACATGAAACCCCCCGGGACATTTTCAAAATTTTCTCAAAAACGGCTCCAAATTTTTTCTTTCAATTTCTTGTAAGAACAGAGTAAAATACACACAGAGGCAGGCTGAAGAACGGTGGCATAGGTCCAAGTTTAACGGTTAACTCTGAATTTTCGAAAATTGCAAAAGCTTGATTTTTTCCGCGCTTCAAAGTTGAAGATAGAGATTTTTTGTGACATATATGGAAAGAAGTACACGAAGTACTCAGGCAGCGTGGTGAATAACTCGGAACTCACACTGCGGACGGGAAGTTCGCGAGCGAGTGCCTGAACATGATCACTTTTGTTCCACGCTCTGCTTCCTCGCGTATCTCGCGCCCATTCACAAGGACAACTGGGTTTCGAGGAACGGACGGGCTAAAAAAACTAGAAGCTCTTGAAAGGAACTGCGCTGCTTCAGGATTTTGAAGGTCTCCAGACTGTTAAAGTCTGATTCTATTTATGTACTCGCAAGACATAGGGTTGTTAAAGTGATCTTGGCGATGTTAAGAATTGCCCGAAAACATTTCCTTTCGAATAAATATTGGGAAGTATTCATAAATAAGGCTGAAGAAAGAAACTTCTGGTCCTAAACACGAAGGCAAAGTTTTAGAGGTTTGCTAATTGATAAATAGAACTATTTTCTAAGGAAGAATACCAGGATTGTAATTCTGCAATGTGCTTCGTGTAGTCTTTAAAGTACTTGAACTCATATCTCCTAGATTTTCTCTTCCTTTACTATTGTCAAAAATGTCAGCTATAATTTTTTCCCTATGTATAAATAAGTTTTGCGACCCTCACACACTATTAATCTTAAAAATTGTCAAAAATAAGGAGAATTTCACGGACATATGTTATGAAGAACATTGTAAATATTAACAGGCAATACACGCCTCACTTCATGGTCTGTTTCTTGACATCGATCGAGCATAACTCGAAAATGGCGCTTTAAAAGCTTGATTTTAAGGCAGGTGGCCTGAAGTTATGTACCTCACGTCGTAAAATACAAAAAAAGACATCTTTGAGACAATATATTTTTGGGACTTCGGCTCATGTAAGTACTTCTACTTTGCAGTAAGAGTATGCTTCTCAGGACCTTAAATTAAAAGAAGTACAGAAACTCGAATTGTAATAAAATATATCCGCTTATGTATCATTCCCTTTATATGGATGTGGAGCAAAAGGGGTAGGGATTCCTCATGCGAGAGACCTCGATCGAGCACGCTAGTTATTTTAATTTGTCTTATGGGAATAACAACGCTAATCCATTGCCGAAGTGCACTGAGAGAAGTGTTCAGACGGATGTACCGTTCCGACCACGATTTCTTGAGCTCTAATTTCGTAAGATGCGAGAGAAATGGAGGGAGAGTCGATTATTTTGACGCAAAGTGTCTAATCAATTCTGAGGCGCGTTTTTCGTAGCAAATACGTAATTTCTATGAAACGACTTTGAATATCTCTTGTCAAATACAACGTTCGTTCATTTTATTCGAAATACAACTGTGTTGGAAAAGAGGAGTAGAGACTCCGAAGCAGTGGCTTAGCTTCAGGTGGTATCACCTGGGGTGAAGCTAATGGTGTCACGGCCCTCTTAAATTAAGTATAAAAATATCTATTGTTGAATTTATTGTACATTATTTTACTAAAAGTACAAACATTTGCACATGATCGTTAATATATTTAATATATTTTAAAATTCTATGTAACTAAGGATAATTGCAATTAAATCATAATCTACGATTATGATTTAAATGTATACTTATGAAATTAATATAATTAATTTTTAACTAAATCATAAAAATTATATAATTCGAACAATAAAAGTTTCGAACTACAGAAACTAAGGAAACCATTAATATATACATTTTAAGTATATGATTTAAATTATATAATTCCAATTATAAAATAATTTAATTGGTGGCACCCCCTAGAATGGTGTCACCCGGGGCACACCGCCCCCCCGCCCCCCCTTAGTTACGCCACTGCTCCGAAGGCCCATGAAAACGTGCGCTTATAATACCCCATATTTTGTTTCTAGAGCAAACGGGAGTTTAACTGTAGGACAAGTGTCAAGTAGGACCTCACGTTTCACTCATGCTTCTCGTCACTTGTGCAACAGCGCAACTTCGAACCATTGTAATGGCAAGATTGAATCTTGGACTGGAAATGAGAATGGGCCAATATTTTCTTAGAATAGCATATAAAAATTAAAAATACTATACCTCGAAAAAAATTCAAATATTTGTCACAAATTTGTGACCAAATAATCGCGATACTGGTCAACGAATTTTATTTCAATATGGAATATTTAATTATTGGGAAAACTAATATTTTGGAAAGTAACAACTCAAGAAAACGTGCGAAATAATAGGCACGGTAAGTAAATGCTTAAGAAAGAAGATCCGTGTGGTGTTGAACAGCACCTAAAAAAAAAGAAAAAAACGTTCAAAAATGTTTTTAAAAGAAATGTTTTTATTTATTATATTCTGTTCGATAAATTGCCATATTTTCACCGGAAGCTTGCTTGTTGTTGCTTTTTTTCAGTCAAAATTTTGTGAATATTTTAGTTATTTCCTTTTCAATTCAATTGTCTTAAAAGTTGGTTGTACTTCAGAATGAATCAGCTATGAAATATAAAATAATCAATCGTAGGAGGTTGATGGTCATACTGATTACACTGAACTGGTAAAGGGTTATTAGTAGGGGCCGGATAATTATGTAATTACATATTTTCCTAAGGTAACTCCATCAAGTCGAATCAACGATATATTCACGTTTTATATCGGTTAGTGGCCAAAAACGTTGAGTTTTTAGTACATATATTTACATATTTTGCCCGAAATTACATATATTTACATATTTTACACAAATGAACATATTTCTACATATTACAGAATTTTTCCATTATCCTATATTTAAAAAAATAGTTCTTTATTTTTTCTATCTGGTTTTGATAAGGAATCATCCAAACAAACAATTCAGCATTGTCAAACATTTTTTCTGTAGCCCCCTCACTAAAATGAAGCTATTATTAAGCGCTGAAATGAGTGTATCCATAAATGACAACGGCATTAGAAGTAAAGAGGAAGGCGACGATGCAATCCATAGCTTCTGTTCTATTAGTTTTCCGCGCGAGTATCGCAGAGAACAGAAAGGAACTTTGATTTGTGAAAATGATATCTTTAGCAGGCGATATCGCGCACCCACTTCGCATATTTTAGAGGTCTCCTTTGACCTTGATACTCTTCACCAGAATCTACACGCACCAGCTCAAGAAGGGCCGTTGACATTTTTCTTTCCCTGATTTTTACATGCGTCCCTCTACCGTTGTTCGTAAATTATCTCTTTGGACCGAAAACCTGAAGTAAAATCTCGCCGTGGAACTGATGTGCAAGGAAATCATATTGGCAAGGTTGTGATAGGTTTAATGAACGTTTAAAAGTGTAAGTCTTATTGTGTTAACTTGTGAAGTGTTACGCAAATGCAACCGTCAAACTATTACAAAACTTTTTAACAATACAACGGGATTTTTGTGGCCTAATGAAGTTACACATTATGTCTTCCTTTCGGTACAAGTGCAGCAACGTATATGTGCAAGGCAGCAGAAGCCTTGCAGGTATTGTTCCAAAATGACTACTTCTAACCTATCTTGTGAATGCGTTATGTTTGCAGGACTGATTAGATCTTAGTTTGATAAAGTTGACGCATTGATTTCCAATACAAAAAAGGATTAACGAGATGGGGCACCTGGATCAACACTATGAGCTAAAATACTCAATTTTTATTTTGTAATACAAGTTATACATCAATTTGATTCTGAAGCTGCAGCATCTGTAGGCATATCGAAGCAATTGCTTGATACTCAAAAGCTGAACAATTATATGTTGTTTTCAGTTAAACATACAATTAAATTTTTGTAAATATCTTCCCTTAAACTAGCTGAGAGCTTTGAAATTACCCAATCAGCAGTCGCTTTTTTTAAAAACTGTTCATTTATCATTCGAGGGTCAATAGGTGGATCTAGTGAAGAAAAAGAGGTCTTCCGTTCTGAAGAAAAACCCATGATCCGAAACAATTTGTGCTATTAGTGCAGTGCTAGGAGGGGACAATTCCGTCACACTGGATCTGGAAAACACGGAGAAAAATAGAAAGTGTATTTGACATGAATATTTAGATTCGTTTTTAAACAAATCCTTCACATTTTTAAGTCAAAATGCAATTCGTCACGCCTCCTTGAAATTCTCTTTCTTAGAGACCTCATTTATAAAAATTGGTTGCATGTTAGAGCCGCAAAGGGAAGGTATACTACTGAAATAATATCGGAGATTATATATGTTTCTTATTGACACGGAGATCGTTGTAAATAATTGGATTATGAGAACTACAATTTTTAATTCTGGTTTTTATATTAAGCACAGAACAATATGTACTAAGATAAAGGTATTTTAATAAAAAAATAATTGATATAATGATACTTAACGTTACATATTTCATATTTTTGAGTACAAATTTCTGTGTATATATATATATATATATATATATATATATATATATATATATATGTACATATTTTCCCAATTTTTAGTACATAATTATCCGGGCCCTAGTTATTACGTACAGACGTGTAAATGGACCGGCAATGAGGGAGGTCAAAGACATTGTAATAATGGGCGGGGCCGTTTGGGGGATGAGGGAAACGGGTGGGTGGCCACGACAGATCGCCGGCCGGTCGGAGAAGACATTGGAGACAACCTCGAACACTAGTAGCACTCTCCACGATTTCAGATGAATAAGCGCCACATCAACTAGTTAATCATTTAAATACCAAGTGTTAAATGTCCGTCTAAAAAATTAATCCCGTTAAACGCCGAACCACTGACAAGATTTCGTGAAAATCACCGAGTGCCGATGAAACCTGCAATTGTTTTTGTGTTTTCCTTTCAAACAGAGCGTTGGCGCTCGTCCCAGCGGCGGCAGCTGGGCGTTGTTGTGGTGCTAAGTTTAGGCCGCGTGAGCGCGCCTGGGCCCGCGCCGGCGCTGGGCGCGAGTGCGGCGGCGCGCCCACAGAGCGCGCCGCGCCGCGCCCACAGAGCGCGCCGCGCCGCGCCGCGCCGCGCCGCGCCGCGTGCCTCCGCGTACCTCCGCCTCCGCCCCCGCCGCGCCTTCGCTTCTGCGCGACCTCTCGCGGCCACCGCGCGCACCAAGGCCGACTTCCGACTCTCGACTCCCCCCCCCGCTCGGAGCTCAGACAGACTCCGCGCGTTTACTTTCGGTCAACAGTGGTACAGATTAGAGCAGTGAAGCTTGGGCAAAATGTTTTAAATTTAGTGTTTAAGTATTACTACCCCAACGTAAATAGATATTTAAATACTTATTCAAATTACATTAGGTTTTGATTTGCGAAAGATATAGGTATTTAAAGTACTTTAAATACTCAAAATACAGTAAATACCATTGTATTACATCTTTTATATTGCAACAGTATAATTTATAATAAATTAGCAATTGGCAGCCCACAATTTTCTGAACAATATTTATCTATATATACGTTTCAAATATAAAACGATAATATGAAATACGTCATAAATTACTTAATTTGTATTATTATTATTATTATTATTATTATTATTATTATTATTATTATTATTATGTCAAAAATATAAAAATTTCCTTTTGAGTCAGAAATGTAAAATGTTGTAAATATTGTAATAAATTACTATTAGACGATATTATTTTCTAAAATTAGATGTCCTTTCCAAAGAACAGTAAGCATTCGAGAGTGCATTGCCTTTACGTTGATTCATTTAGTTATAATAGCTGATTACGCGTAAAATCGTTCTTTCACAGATTTTCCTCGAGATGAACTGCTCTCAATGATTGTAGAGATAGGTGTACTTCAAATATGAGTTTAAATACTGCCCAACCCATAACAGACGTATTGTAAAATAATACTACATTCAGATGATTTTTTTTTCGTGAAGTATTTAAACCACAAAAATTAACAAAAGGAAAAAATAGCCACACCTCCGTAAATTGTTCCACGAACTGTGGAATAAAAGCCAAAATAATATCGCCGAATTTTATTTTTATAAAGGTATTTTAAGTATTTATTTGTTTAAATACACATTTTGTGTTTTTAAACATATCTCCGAAATTCATGTCCAGAAAATTCAAAAATGTAATTTTGAAAATACATAATGTATTTAAAATAATTATTTAAAATACAAAAATACAAATATTTAAATACTGCTCAACCCTAAGAGTAGATGTGTCAAGGGGATCACAGAACCCCTCCAATACTTTTGAAAACAAGTCTAATATTTTCCAATATGAAAAATAAAAAAAGCTGCAAATTAGAAGTAGGCGACTACACTATAATTTGCAGTAACTTCTGAGGATTCGCGTTTGATTTTTTAAAAATATGTAACGTCGTAAAGTTCTTAGCAAAGTCTGTGGTTAAAAAAAAAACGAAGACTGTGCTTCACATTTCAGCGCACAAACACTCTTCTGAGTACACTATCAAAAATAATTTCATTGAACCATGTAACGGCCGTGACTCTTCGCAAATGGAATGTCCAGAACCGCTCTGTACCAAGGAGTATTTGATTGTGATGTGCGTATTTTTCGCCTTCTGTGAGCCCAACTCGACTCATGATTAAAATTGTACATAGAGACGAATGCATCAACTACGTCAGTTAAACACTATAATGATGTGATATCCTGTCACAAACAGGAATATAGGAATACCCTCAGACACCCACATTTAATATTTTCACACGAGTACGTCAAAGTTACAATTAAAATTTGATTGGAAACTGTATCAGATTTCTAGACATCACGCTCAGACAGAACCTATCACAGTCAAAACCTGAGCGCTTACGGTTTACACTGCTGGAATTCGCGCTATAGTATTCCCTTCTCCTTGTGATGCTCGAAACTCAACAACATTTTCATGGTTCAAGTTTATTGTTTTGTTTACTTGACGTATCGATACACGTGTTTTTCTGACGAGCTCATTAGCTTGTAACAAATTCAAATATTTCTTTATAAAAATAGTAAATAACAATTAAAATGTAACCCTGAGAATGTCAATTAAATTTGTATACTTTCGCATGATAATTCGCATGAATAGGTCTGCATGATCAGTGTGTATTACACTACAGTAAATTCACTCTCAAAGAATTTTCTCGCTTGTCAGGAAAATTTAATGGTACCCATCAATAAAACCTATGCTTTTGTAGCCGGCATCATTCCAAGGCTAATAATTCAATGAAAATCAACATAACAATAATGAACAATACATTTTTTGCAAAAATTAGTAAAATGTGTACGCTCAATTCTGCGTTAAACAACCACCCGTTCAGACCCGTTCTTTAGCACATTGTTTCTTGGCGATCTTCAAAGACAGGAAACAAAATCGTTCTTAGCGAATACCGAGTAAGTCAAATCATGTCTCGTGTAGAGAGAGAAAGCTCTATTCTGAAAACTTGCTTTTGAGCTTCCGCTCCTCAAGGAATTCTCAGCCTGCTCCTCCTCGGTCAGTCTCTTTAATTCCTCCGAAATTCCGCGAAAATGACCTTGGTGCGCCCCGCGCATGCCCATTACGACACCCACTCTGCCTCATGGCCTCGCCGAAAATCTAATTATGTACTAACAAAAGGCGAACTGTTCTAAATGAATTGTTGATGCGCTGAGATTTGGTTATTACTTTATCCTTCAAAACCTTAAGCAATGATCTAGTAGTGAACTGTAACATCTTGAATGAATTTCTCCAAGTTCATTCCATTTTCTGGAACGTCCGTTGATTATTGAGTGAAAGGGTGAGTTTGTGTAGAAGCATTTGCGTAGATCTCCGGAACTTGCGTTCTAAAACTTTCCGTCTTTCGTAAATTGGAGGAGTATTTTCTTGCTGTCGTTGACACTGCGTTTTTGTTCTCACAAGCTTTATTCACAATGAAGAGCTTTTATTAGTATGACTTACATTGACAGGGTGTTTTTGTAGAAAAGTACTTTTAAGTAAAATTATTTCTTGTGTAGTTTTGTGGTGGTAGGTAGAAATTATTCCACTAATCATTGTCGCTTTTAAGGCATTGGGTCCTACTCGACCCTCATTCAGGAAATTCGAGCGGAGGAAAGGGTGATTTTCAGGCAACACCTTTGACGCACGCGTTTGGCGAATTGCCTACACTGCCCGCCAGGCGGTGGTGGTGGTGGTGGTGGTGATGAGTTCGATGGCGGCGGTGGTGGCGGAGACAGTGATGACGATGAGCGAAAATCAACAATCGATTACAAAACGCGAAATTCAACAGTCAATTTTGGGAAATTCAACAGTCGATTACAAGACGCAGCGATAGTGTGCAATGCGAAGCAGATGCGAGCTCACGGAAACATTGGGGGCTCTTCCCTTCGTATTAGCTCATGACTCTTTTGATGAATATGAAGAAAGGACACAATATTCATCCAGTCAAGATAAGTTTTCTCAATGTGTGCTTTCTTCTAGAATGTATACTTGAGAGAGATGAAGCCAACGAAATGACTTCGCCAACCCGCGAAAGATGGCTGTCTTTGAAACGGAAACATTGGTTTTCTCCTATCATAATGAAAAAACACTGTTCCACAGTATCAAGTCAAAAATAAATTCGTGAATGTTTTTTTCTCATGAGAAAACATAACTCAAGTCATTATATGACCACATGTTCTCGATGTAAAAGTGACATTTGTAGATCCCAAATAAGAATGGTCTCTAAGGTTCGATACTGCTCATAGAGCATAATTTTTCAGATTCACGCAGTAACTGCGTTCAAAGTAGTTCGATTCTCTGAAGTATTTTGTATTCAATATTCATTGTCAGAAAATCCTGACATTTAAAAACAGCATCCATTCGGAAAATTGATTTACATTCTCTAGAATTTATGAGAGCTCCTTTCGTTTTATGATGTACAAAATACTTCATTAAATTTAACAATAGATGCTACAAGTGAAAATGATCATCGCCTCATGATTAGCATTTCATTTACGAAGAATGTGTGTGTGTGTGTGTGTGTGTGTGTGTGTGTGTGTGTGTGTGTGTGTGTAACGACTGTACCACATTTGTACTTATAATAAATGCACAATGAAATAAATGTGTGTTCATTGTGGTATTATATTTGTACAACACGAAATGTATTAATTGAGTGCAAATATTGTAAGGTAACTGCCGAACATTCTAACAATAAAAAAAATAAAAACCTCACGAAAGAAACGCGATGAGATGATGAGATGATAATTCCCATTATAATATCAATCGTTCAAATCAACAAATTATTTCGCAAATAATGGAACGAAAAGAACTCTCATAAAATGGAGGGAAATCTGTCACAAAAAATCGAATGAATGCAAATGCAAGGAACAGAAAAGATATGACTACGAGCAAAGAGCATAAGCGAGCCAAGGAGATAAATTCCTTGTCATCGCTACTATGCTGCACTTTCGAGAATACACACTGCTAGTCAACACAGCCTCCAGGTTGTGACGTATGTTTCTCTTTTTGAATGTTTGATACGTCATGGTTATTTTCATCCAAACGTGGTCACGGCTCTAACTAGTGGCGCTAAAACAGCACCTACTTTCCCGCATTATGTGTAACTTTTACAATTTTCAAAAGTACAATGTTCAATGAAAATTGGTTCTGCGCATTTTTATGAGCGTATATCGCACGATCCGAGAAAAAAATAAAGAAACAATCTGGAGCCTTTTTTTAGATAATTTTTGTTTTAAAATTGCTAAGACGGATTTGAAAACAATCACTATTCGGAATCAGGGTTTTCCAAATACACCAAATTCTCTCGGTATACCCCAAAATGTGTATTTCTGTTAAAATCGGTAGCGATTCCACAGAAGTACACTTTTTTCTCTGTGGTAAGTACATTATTCACTGTATACATACGTATACGTAAAAGTAAATAGTAATTGTACCTGAAAAGATGTCCCAACACCCCTCATTAATTTGATATGTAAACTAAAGAAACTAGGGAATAATAAGGAATAATTTTCCTTGAATTTTAGGTATCTTAAAATATTTTAGGTAGAAACTTCATAGTTTAACTATGAACTACGAAGTTCGAAATGGGAAGTGATCAGACTTTGAAAATGGCATTTATTTTCTGCGCGAGAAAGACTGCAATGGCAGTTAAGCCGAATAGCATCTACTAGCCAAATAAAAGTTTCCTGTGTGCATACAATTACCAATCTTTGTACAAGCTTGCATCATTACAAATCTGTAATGAGATTATTGATTGATTGTTAGTGGCACCGGGCGCGTCAAGTAGCGAGAGTCATTATTCCCGTAAGTGTGGTGCATGTTTTGCTCGGCCTGTGGCAGTGGTCTTCCCCCGCTGGATGTCGAGATCCGGAGCCGATCTACCTTCGACTAACGGGGTTTTCCTCAACTAGGAATCTCCCGAAAATGAGATTATTAATTTTGAGATATAATCATTTATTATTTTTTAGTGAATGGTAGATCAATAGAAGCAGATGGCTAGTCACGAAGTACCACCAAAATTCAGTAGAGTAACGATATTTTTAGAGAAACGTCTCGTAGGCGGATAGAGTATCATGGGAAACTGTCCCTCCAAAGTTTGAAAGATTATAAAATCAGTAAAAGAATGAAAATCAATGAATTTCCTCTCTGTTTTATTATTATACTAACCATTCTATTTTATTTCTTCGTGCCTACCCTCTTTTAATTTTTCCTTCCCTCTCTCCTTAATTCCTTTCCTCCTTTTCTTACTTCCTTTCCCCCTCTTTTCTTCCTTTCTTTCCCCTTTGTTCTTACTTCCTTTCCCCCTCTTTTCGTCCTTTCTTTCCCCTTTATTCTTCCTTTCCCCTTTATTCTTCCTTCCTTTCCCCCTCTTTTCTTACTTTCTCCCTCTTTTTTTCTTTCTTTCCCCCTCTTTTCTTCTTCCACTCTCTTTTCTTACATCCTTCCCCCTCTTTTCTTACTTCCTTTCCCCCTCGTCTTCATTCCTTTCCCTCTTTCTTATTTTTCTCCTCTGTTTTCTTTCTGCCTTGTGACCAAGAGTTCATTCCCCTCCTTGTGCTGATGGAGCGACCCTTTCCCTTTCCGCTTCCTCGCTCGCGCCCAGTGGCGAGCGGGCTGCGAGCGGCGAGCGGCCCCGCGGCGCCCGGGCTCGTTAACGCGGCGGGGCGGCGCCTGGGGCGCGGGCGGCATTTAGAGGCGCCGCCGGGTCGTTGCCGCTTATTCTTACCGAAAGGGCGCGCGGCACGACGCGGCGCCGCACGCCGCGCCGGCTAACCTTTCTCCGCGCCCTCCGCTGCAGCAACAGGCGGACGCGGTGTGTGAGGTAGCGCCTTTCTCCACCGTTTCGCCGGCCCCTGTCCTTTTCAGAAAATAAAGATCGATGCAGGGATCTGGCATCGGAATTAAATGGACAGGTTTCCCTTATAAAGACCCCAAAACTGTCCATAATACATCTTAGAAACAAACTGCTATGACACATTGACACAACCATTAAAAAGTATTATTATTGTTGGTATTATTATTATTTGGTCGTGAGTTGCCCAGCTAGGACTACCCGGACATAGCCCTGCAAATACCCAGGTTCAGTAACAGTTATCTCGTAGCAAGTGTATGCGTCTCCTTTTGTGGGGGATCAGCATTTTACGCTGAATCCAAATTTTATTCCCCAGAGGTACGAATCCTGGGGGGCATGGGATATGGAATGATGATGATGACGAGGATGAATGGACGACACTAACAGACATACACAAACACCCATGCCCGAGGTGGGACTGTAACCGGCAATCCTTCCGCCCGAGATCGCCACGATACTCTGACTTAGCGATCTTATATGGATACTTATACATGGAGGGTTGGTTTATTTGAATAAATTAAACTGAGTAAGTAAAACATTTTAGAAATGACAGATGTAGTAAAATGCGGTCAATTATAAAATTTCTCTGTCGGGTGAATACTATTCTTTGAAGGGACAGTGCTAATGACAACTGGTCCAGCTCATAACCTTGACCGGTGATTCCTTCGCCTCGACAATTGCACACCTGCTGGATTCTGCCGGAGGCTGGCTGGTACCTGGGCATCACATGGCGCCACGATGTTCACCAATGACGGTAATGAAGCGCGCCCGACCGAGTTAGTTGGCTGCCTCGTGCTCCCCAGTTGATTGGATGCAATCGCCGGGCCCGATCAAATGATAAGTCGAACGGCGAGGCCCCGTTTCTTGTGGTGGTTGAAAAGCGAATGCCTTAGTTTCGCCCAGAAAGACCGTCATACGTAATCTTCTCACCCGTTATACTGCCCTTTTAGTGTTTGGCAGTAATTCTGGATATTAAAATATCCCTGGATATTTGTGCCTGACGTGCATCAATAGCCGGAAAGGTTCAAATTTGCGTTCGTCTTCTGCGGAGTTGAGGCTGAGAGTCAAGTAAAATTTGCGAACGTACTCCACGGAATTAATTCTTAAGCTAAGTAAAATTCGTGTCCCTTCTCTACGGAGTTATTGTCAAGAGTAAACACGAATTTGCGCCCGTACTCCACGGAATTATTGTCAAGAGTCATCCCGCGCACAAAAGCTTCCGCGCAAAATATCCCCGCTGTTCTCTGATGCACAGTCGTCTGATCACGCGTGGACAGCTTGTCTTGCTATTCATTAAATTTGGATTTTCCAGAAAGTTCTTACGATTATAGGATGATCATTGACTTAGAGCACTCCTCTCTCGGTGTCCCGTTTTACTGAATTTATTCTATTGGTAGACGTTGTTTCCTTTCGACCGGGAGTCATTGCAGTAGCAGTTGCGTAGACTGCCGTGATTAATTTATGATACATCTCTAAGGGATTAGAGAGGGTCGAAGCTACACACTTGTAATAATTCGGCGCTCCGCGGTGGAACGAAATATACGTGGATCAGCTATCGCGTACGAGGAGGCTCAGCTCTCACAAACCGCTCTCGAGGGAGCTCTATATCGCCTTTGTGAGGGTGAGATGAGACCTGGGATGGAAGACTGCTGCCATTGGGTCGTAGGCGAGTATTTATGGCCCCTTGCACTTAACCGTCAAGATCTACGCAGCAGAAAGGACCAGCTGCGGGGAGGCAGGATTGGGGTGAAAGAGCGCAGGCGAGCGCCCGCAGTGAGCATGCATTGTCGCAAGTCATTGCAATAAATATAATTTAATAGATTTGCCTAACACTGGTCTCTTAATTAGGTATAGATTATTCATTCAAACACCACAACTAATAGACATGTTATAACCACAAAATTGGTTAATCGTTATGAAGAACCAGGATTGATAGAGGATTCCGGCCAGGTCCACTGATTTGGACGTTAGAGTAGTGAATGTTATATCTCGGGAGGTGTTTCTCCTTCACTGAATGGTGAGATCCGGCGCTGACCTGCAGGTCTGCTTGTAGGGGATTTCCCCCTCCATGTATTTCCCCAATAGGAATCCACTCTAGGCAGGACAAGCTCTTTTATCTCCCAACTGCCACCGTGACATGTGTTGTAGTATAGTGCTTATAAGTGTTTCTAAGTAAAGGGAGAGGATAGGCTAAGGAAGAGGAAGGAAAGATATCGCGTGACCCAGGGGCCCTTGTTTCATGGTATTGCACTGGCATCCGCCTGCCATTGATCGGAGAAACAACGGAAAACTTCCTATCCGAAAAGCCGACCGCCAGAATTCTCTTCCAGACAGCTACTGAATTCGATTCAGCAATGTTGTTAGTGTCTAAATCCACCACCGTTGAGATTCAACCCTCCCTGTCAAAATCACTGCTGAGTCAGCGGCAGTGATTTTTAACTAACTCACTCGCTGCGAAGAACTAGAAGAATTGTAAGCATTGAGAATAAAAAGTACTGTATTGAAGCAAATACCGATATTATAGCCTCCTCAATTACTATCTTATTTGCCCACCCGTTGGACCAGCCCTTGAAACAATACCATTTTACTTCTGCTATTATTACTATCATGCGTTCGATATGAAAGGGCAAATCGCTCATTCAACCTCAATCTGCCCCGTCGGCTCGCTTCCGCTCGGAAGACTACAAATCCTGAAAATTATTTAAGGCCGTACTAGATTGCACAATAATAACAAAGTTTTTACTTTCTGAACTAGAACAATTTGAATTTATTGAATCAAAAGACTTCATTTAATTCTAAATAACATTCTTTAAAATTATTGATTTTTGGTCATGACCATGAAAAATAAATAAACTGCTCGTACGAACATTGACCTGAGCTCTTTTCACGTCGTGTTTGATGCTTCTCCCGGACGCCGCGTATCTCCAAACCAACACCTCCGACCGACCAGTTACCAGTTCCAGTTTTGAAGTCTTCTGTCTTGGATCTTCCGTCACCACCGACACGCCACAAAGTCACTCCCATTCACTTAATACACCAGTCATATGCATCCATGTAAACGCCTACCCGCGTATAACTTGAGTCTATCCTTTTACTAATTATATTAAATTTACCAGGACGCTTTATTAGATTATTTTTGCTCGAACTAGCCTGCCACCTCACCATCAGCACTGGTGAAAATAATCAAAGTTCATAAACAGTTTTACAACTATTTACAAGTCTCGATCCATTTGTAAGAATAATTAAAGTCCACGCCCTGTTCAGGCAAAAATATTTACAAGTCCACTAGCCTGACACTTCACCTTCGTCACTGGTGAAATAATTAAAGTTGATAAATTGCTTTCCTGAATATTTACAAGTTCCTCCCTATCGGAAAAATGATTCAAGTCAATGCACTGTTTCACCAAATTATTTCTAAGTTCAACTTTAACTCGCGGTGAAAAAATTAAAGTCCCCGAACTGTATCTCCGAAATATTTACAAATTCCACTTTCGGTCACAAAATCTTCCAAGTCCGAACTCGCGCACGCACCCCTAGATTCGGGAACGATCCGCTCGCTACGAAATTTGGGACCCAACTAACTTTTTGTTCGTTCTTTCGATCCGGGAAAACTCGTATCCATTGTTGTACAAATTTTGTTCGATGTTCCCTACCAACGGATTCCTATTACTTGTTTATTTTCATAACTATGGTGTACTCTTGGCCGAAATCCCTATCTTATACACGCATTTTCGTCTGACGCTGCACCATAACAACGGGCTCATGAAATTGTTTATCTTCGTTGCTAAGGTGCCCGCTTACAAAATATCGTGACATATCATACCATTTATGTTCTCCCTAGCAACGTCCTGGTCACTTATTTACACTCGTTACTAAGGTGTCCGATTCTAATTTAAATTAACATTAAATTATTAAATAATTCGACATTAAATGCCCTCCCACATTTGGTATATCACAGTGTTATTTGTTAGACAGACCCTAGTAAAATCTGTTGCTTTTAGGACATGTAGAGCGAGCTAAAACTTCAATTTTATCAATAGTGCTAAAAGTGCTCATTGCTCAAATATTCAGATAAAATGCAATCTTCCATACTCTCGGCAAACTGCCAGTTCCAATTTTGCCCTGAAATTACTCAAAACCTGATCGGGCTACTGAATTTAATCAAAACATTTTTAGTAGATACTTATAGGGATTTTCAGAAACGTTTTCGAGATATTCGTGAAAAACTGAAAGAAAGCACACATAAATTTTGCATTAATGGATGTGAAAGGGAACGAGGTTACGAAATCTCGAGTAGACAGTAACGGTTCTCTTGCTTTCAATGTCGCAGGTACAAATTATCTTTAAAGACGGAATAAAATTACATTTCATACAAACAATCAATCTTCTATACGTAATAGAAACTATTGATCGGAAAAGGAACCTAAATTATTTTACCTTTTAGTGAAATTATTATCATAATCTATTTAGCTGTCCCGAGATTAGCCTAGACAGATGTCAAAACAATTGAATGTGTTTTAATGTTGGTAAAAATCCATACGACCGTAAAAAAAGCAGTTGAAATCACAGCGAGACACTATTATATTTCATAGATTTGTGTTAAATTTACTAATTTCTTCCGTTTCTGAGTCAGGAATGCTCAATGGCGGATATGAGGTAATCGTGTGATAAGACGAGAAGTGTATAATCAGTACTCTTTCCCACAAGCTCGCCCCTTCCTTGAGACTGATAACATTTAAATATTGAGTTTTATTTCCTCATGAGGAAACGCATGTATGCACTAATTACAAGTGCATATTTAGAAAATAAACAGTCTCAGTATTAGGATATTTTTGTCCTAATATGAAAACAATAATGAACAATATTTCATCCGCCCTGGTTCCATACGCCCATCCACCCAACTCTCAACTTCATAATAAACTGAAAACTGGTACTATCAACTCTCCCATTTGTTCACAAAGCCTTAAATTTTTCAAATTCTTGGGTGACTTACAACAGACCCGCACTTTTAATTTAGGTCAAACACATCATTTTCCTCGACGCATATTATCAAAATTTCTTAAAGCTATATTTCATCCACCATAAATTCGAAATTGACAATACATTGTCCTTTTACTCTACATCTTATTTAAACACTTCATTTTTTTAACATAACCTACTTTCAAAATTTAAATGTTAATAATTCCTACTACAGATTCCTGTGAGTATCAAAAGGCCAGTTATTTATTTGTAATGTCCAAACCCCTGAAAGACAAACATGTCGAACAGGTAGAAATATTTTTTTTAAAAATAACATTTTTGTGAAAGTTTGAAGTAATTATTACTCGTAGAAATCTCAAGCACACCAGACGTCACAAATTTAAATAAGATAATGAGAGTGCAGACAGCGATAACTTACGTTAACATTTTTAAACGTAAATGCGACCTAATAAGAAAATCTTTCTCTTCTCTCGAATTATTTCTAAAACATAATCTGCAATGGTCTTTCATTCAACAAGTATACATTTTATGAATTCGAAATTAGTTCATTTCTATAACCATTAGAACTAAGAAATGTACCCAGAAAACTGCATGAATCCTTGATTTCTACTACTCGTCGTTTGAAAGAGATCCATCATGGCATTGTGTCTATGTAGGAAGCCATAAATCGTTGAAGTCTTCGCAATGTTCGACCAGTGCAGAACTAAGCCAACTGACATTCATTGAATCACAGAGGTTGAAGTTTGTTTTTCTAATTGATATTTTAAATGAAATATTCCTACGTTTTTTTGATTTCCATTATGTATGACTGTTAATAGAAACTAATGAAAGATTATCTGCCGTCATTTGTTCCTTACGTCATTTACAACACCTACCACAAAACATTTACAATACAGTTCAAAGATATACAAGCAAAAGTGGCTGAGGGCATCAACTATCTCCCCGCAGTGGCTCTGGCCGGGAGGTCTTAGTGTTCGAAATCTGATGGTGGCAGGATTTTCGACACTTAACTAAGCAGCTGGGCTGAATTTAGCCGGAGTCTGGAGGAGAATTCTAGCGGCCAGCTGCTCTGATCGGTAGTTTTCCGTGGTTTCTCCGATCTACACCACGCAAATGCCGGAGTAACACCCTAACAAACGGGCCTCGGACCGCGCGCGATCATTCCTTCCTCTTCCCTGCCCTATCCTCACCGCTTATTTATACAATCTCATGCACTACACTACCACACTTGTCAGGATCAGTCGCGAGCTTAGAGCTCCTCCCGACTGGGGCGATACCACTCTGGTGGGAGATGCCGGATTGGGGAAAATCCCCGCAAGCTAGCATAGGTCGGTTCCGGATCTCGGTTTCAGTGGGAGAACATCACCACTACCACCACCTCCGCGATAAAAAATACACGCACTACACTTATGGGACTTGTGACATTAGCAATTGGCGTGCTCAGAATCACTAATCAATCAATCAATCAATCAATCAACTATACAATGATATCATTTCATCATGAGGTTATAGTAGGCGAAGATAAGGTAACCAGTGTTCTATTTTCGAGGACTGTTTTTAAATGAAAAAGAGTAGTGAGTCTATATAAATAAACCAATATCCAACAATCGTCTGACACCCCTTAACAGGTCAATTAGTACTTAGAGTTCATTTAAAACAACTTTTGAGTGATAATAATTATAACGGATGCATTAAGCTTCACGTTTAGGTAAATAGGAGAATACCCTAAAATAGCCCACTACAACATAAGGAATCTAGAGAAAGACACATTTCAATTACATTTTCAGGAACTTGTGTAACTCGCATCTGTTTTTTTCACACAGAATAGTGATAGAATTGTTCCAGAATTTGTAAACCTGTCTCATTTTATTAATTTGTTTAGAAAACTAACGGCGTGAAATAGTATTTTTGAGTTTTTCGATTTTCCGTGTAGTACATATGTTGTACTTTTCTACAGTTCTTCCTTTTGTGCGATGTACTCGCCGGCGTCCAGTTAGTATTATAATAATGGTAGCAGTAATTCAATACTGAAGCCATGAGGGAATCTGAGAACATGAGGAAACCTGTATAGAAGATCTACATTTTCCTGGTAACACTTTTCCTCAATTCCTCTGTTCTCATTTTTGCACACGGGTGTTTGTGATCAGGAGAATGTCGAGGGACGTTTCGCAAGTTTTCGTTAAATATTCATCATAGATCCTAACAATTCCGTGTGAATCAACTCCTTGAGTTGAACCTAATTTCTTTTTTCTCGCTACTTTCTTTCCCTGTAGTGTCACTGCAATTGTGTTATCAAAATGTCAATAAGAATAGGAATTGTTTCAGTATACACTAAATGTTCGCTAGTAATAGTTATGACATGGATTGCATCAAAGTTAGTCAAAATGTCTTGTTAGCATTAGTTGATCTTTACATCATATTTAGTCGCGTAAGAATCACACGACAAGTCATACATGACAAGTCATACAGTCTCGAGTCCATGACAATTAATGATGATAAAGTCACTTTGGACTGTATCTCGTTTCTTCCGTTTAATAGATCTTGCGGCAAAAAGGGATTTGCAAATACGATAGCTAAGTCGTCCAGATGTCATTTGTGATAAGCTTATCGGGCCCGATTTACCATACCATATGGCTTTTTAACAGAATTCCTCCGTTAGCCTTTCAGCTGTTCTCACGATAACTCAGAAAACTGAGAGGTCGCCATTAGTAATCTAACTCAGAAGAGGATCGTTAAGTTAGCTTCAATAAAGACTGGATACACGCGTTTCTCTCTGAAAAATGTGGTGTTAAAATTGCACGTACTTTCTCGCCCGTATTCTCACGCAAAATTACGCCAAAAGTGCTCAAATTTTCGACACCTTGTACATAACCTTATTTCAAAAACCATGTTTAAGAAACAGATTTTATTAAGAGAAAGCATTTCTATCTTTAACATTTTAGTTGTAGAAAGACTCAGAAAATATTTTGAACTTTTGCAATTTTGGAAAGTAAGTTTCCAAATAAAAATTTACAAAACCATGGTAAGACCAGTAATAACATATGGAGCAGAAAAAAGGGCCGATAATAGAAGAACTAAGACTCTACATAGAACATCAGAGACGAGAACATTAAGATCAATATTGGGTGTAACAAAATTGGATAGATTGAAATACCAATATATAAGAAATTAATGTGACATAATAGACATTGTAAAATTTACAAGAACGAGAAGAAGAGAATGGAATGAGCACGTTACCAGGTCGGACAGAAAAAGAATAATAAAGATTGCGAAAGATTCAAAACCCACAGGAAAACGCGATCCTGGCAGACCGAAGAAAAGATGGGTCGAAAGTTGGATTTCTACATCTCCTGAGTCATCCTGACGAATTATGAAGAAAAACAGATGTTAACCTTAATAAAAGAAGAAGAAGAAGCAATTTTGGAAAAATTACGGTTTTCAACGAAAATAAGACATGCACCATTCTCTTAAATGTTCTTCACAGTATCCAACAACAAAATTTAATAAAAAAAGATGGAGCCATTTTCTTGAAAATTTGGAAAATGTCCTAGGGGTTCATGTAAAGTACCCCAAAATTAAAATATCGGTTTCAAATCAATGGGCCACGACATCAACCCGATCGATTGGGGAATATCAATTTTGGAGAAAATCAGCTGTACGGTTTAGCCGCTAGCACAGACTTCAGAGTTTCACAGGCGGATGGACAGACAGATGTTTTGCCGTCATTCGATTTTTCCTTATCAAGGTTCAAAAAACTTTTTCGATTATCTAAATTTCAGAGATTTCAAGAAAGTTTAACTTTACTATTTCTATAAGTGCACCACTTTTTTATTTTTATTTATTTTTGCTAGAAAAGAGGACAACTATTTTATCAAAAATAAATTAAAAAAAATAAAAATGTAGTGCCATTTAAAAAAATTGAAAATGTCCTACAGGCCTTCAATGAAGTATTCTTAAATTTTAAAAAAACATGTTGCAAATTTGCTGGGCTTCGATGTATGTCACAGCGATCGGAGATTACTAGTTTTGAACGGTGTTGACCAGGCCTGCTTTAGAAGTTCAGTTCAGCAAATCGTGGACCAGAAAGTGCCAAGAGTATCTCCGTCGCCACTCTCTTCGTTTGTCCCTCTCCTAATTGCCTTCTGCGTCCAATCCCCTCTGGCCCTGGTGGCTGCCCGCGGCTCCTCTGACCGGTGGTCCGAGTGTCATCATTTCCTGAAGATCTGAATGAGGTACTAGTATTGTTCACAGACCGCCAGACGTAGAATAAAATGGATTCGGTATCGGAGAAAACCCAGAACATGTATTTCCGAGAAACTCCCAACATAGTTTTTTCAGCATTATGTAACTTTCTCAATATTAGTTTTCGAAAAAGAAATAAGCAATTTTGAAAAAATTTAAAGATACAAAACATGATCATTTATAAATTTAGGATGTCATTGAGAGGGTTTGGATAGTTTCATCAAATAGTCCTAGGTATATGGCACGACACAAATTGCTGTAATCGTTTTCTGAGACTTGATTAACATGTTTTCGATGAAAGAACACAGTAAGATTTTTGAAGTCGTGTAATGCACCAGAAAAAAGTGTTACTTCATTTCATGTACATTATTTAAATATGTTTAAGTACTTTCATTTTAAACATTATTTTAATTTTTTCGAAAAGAATTTCGCGAATCGTCTTCGGAGGAGCGGACGGACAGGAGTGTTCTTTTGGAGAAACGAAAAAGGGGTATGAGTTAGTGAGTCATTTTACCCGAATTTCAATGCTTGAAGGTTACAAGGAATTTAACGTAAAGAAAAATTCGAGTCCTGACGAGCACTGGACACTGCTATCGCTTGCGACACTTCCTCGAAACGTAGTGCCCGCTTCCGCTGACCGTCTAAGCGGCCCGGCCTCGCCAAGGGCTGTCAAAATACCACGACCGAGAGACTTGATTAGCAAGGGCTCCTCTCCCACTAAATAACTAATGTATAGAATTAACCTATCGATAGATGATATACTGCAGTTCCATGTGAGCAATTTTCTCGATAAATGGCTCAATCAAACTATTAGGAACATTACTGTCTAGTCATATTTGGCCGTCTCCTGCTCCAGAAGGTATTGGGAATGAAAAATTTCTTACCGAGTGCTTCTTCAGCTACCGAATAATGTTTCCGTAGCTCTGGAGCCACCACTTAAGTAGCACCAGTGGCGTAGCGTGACTCACACGTTTGGGGATGCTCAACAATAACACACAAAATGTCACTATCAAGTACTTCGTCTAACAGGCGAACGCAACACAAGGCAGATACACTGGGACTACTTCCACGATCTCGATTGCTTACGACGGTGTAGGCGCTTCCCACAAAATCCTCACAGCAGTCAGGGCTGCCGATGTCTTGAAAGCAAATTATACAATGGCTCAGCTTTAATTCTTATACGCGAATGGCAATAAGACCATTTGTTAATTTATACATTGCAGACTTAAATAATATGTAATCTATTTAAGAGATAATACAATTTCTTGGATATTAATTAAGAAATAGTAGTCAGGCACTATTTCTACAGTTTGTACCCATGACCAAGCGGGGACTCCCGAGTGAGAGAGAGAAAGATAATTTACTGAACGCCTGAAGTGTGCTGCGCTCTCGTGCACAAACGAGCTTTTTTCCGCAGTAGACGCTAGCGTAAAGCAGTCGGGTTTCTCTGGGCCAGGGGTGAAGAGGGGAGAGGGGCACCTCGCCATCTGCGCATGCGTCATTGCTCGTCGCAATCTGGCGGCAGACGCTGAAGTATTTTAGCTTCCAACCAATCAGAGGCCAGCTTCAACAGCCCGCCGAATTCAATCATAGGAAATCAATTTAAAATTAATACAAAACGTGTTTCGCTCAACAGACCACTTGTAAGATTATCAATACAGTATTTAAGGTTCTTATATACGGGGATGCTCAGCATCTCAGCGTCCCCTGACGCTACGCCACTGAGTAGCACCAGAAGTCGCCACACTGGGTGAAGTGTAGTTCTTGTGTAACATCCTGATCCCTACGGGAGCCAATGAGCGAAGTGGAGGCCAGGAAATGGCTGTACTAGCCCAGTGCAGCATGCAATTAGGAAGACAACGTTGCGTGAGTGTTTTTTTTATTTGCTGAGAGAAAGAGTTACCAAAGCTTATACTTTCATATGTTTAGGGATGAGGCTTACAATATTTTAAGACGGGGAGAGATCGATGGATAGATGAATACTCGCCCGGCCTGCAGAAATCTGTTATATCTGTTCATCAACTAATAATCACTCTGGATGTACAATTTCGGAAGTGACAGGTGCCGACCTTCGCGTGTCTGCGGTTATAACTGACAATATCCATAATGACAAGCTGACGACAAACCACACGCGACCACATCCTGATGCGACATTTTCTGAAATGACTACATCAACGAAAACGACAGAGATCAAGAAAGTAAATATTGTAATGTTTGTTATACAACAACTCGAAAACATTAGCAATTCAGGATTATACTTGTTCCTTTCTTTTTCGAAGCATGAAGCGAAAGAATGAAATTTCGAACGTGGATGGAGGAACGGGGAGCAAAAGAAAAGGGAAGTGGCTCGTGCTGAGTGCGAATTGCCAATTTTCTCTAGAGGGGGACATTCAAATCTTCAGGAGGGGATGATCGAAGAATCGACAGTGAAACGGATTCCATCTTCACTTAGGCAATACAATTTAAATGAATCCTAATAACGCTGCTATCGAGATTGTGTTCTTGTCCCGTTTCTGTCATTTGGATTTCTTCATTTGAAAATTTGGACGATCCACGGCATCCCCTATCCCCATCGTCAATTCGCACCCTGGGCTCGAGGACCCTTCCTGCGCTCCCGCCAATGTCACAATACGTATTTGGTGTAAGAAGAACTTCATCTCCAAAGGCCAAGTTGTAAGAACAGCGCCTTGGATCGCGAGCGTGTCACGGTCCATTGGATCTCTTCTGAGAAGTACCTTGATTGACTTCTTGAGAGATGAAGAAAGAAGATAAGAAGGGACAGTCACTGCTGGGCTACTGCTGGCAACATGACTGCAGATCATGTCCAGGTGCTGAATTCGTCAATGCGTTCGTATGCAGATGGCTCACTTGCAAACGAATTCAACACAATTTCCTGCAAAGCTATCAACCAACATGACTTCGATTTGTTTTCCGACCAATCAAATTGGTCCTTTATGTTAGAGTAATTTATATATTTCCAACGACGCGTCGACCAGAGGGTCTCGAAGCGGAGCCACGCCCACTCCCGCGCCTCCCGTGTGCGGGCTGCAGCGTCTGAACGCGCGCGTCGACGGCTGAATGGAAGCGCGTCTGCTGCAGCGCTGGGGCCCCTGCGCGGGCGGAGGCGCGCCTCGCCGCTCGCCGCAAGGCCGTTTGCCGCCGCCGCCGCCGCCACCGCCAGCGGTGACGTGGGCGCGGGGGCCGGGCGAGACGGGCGGGAGCGGGGCGGGGCGGGGCGGCGTGCGGGGCCGCGCAGACGAGGAGCGCGCGCAGCAGTGCGGTGCGCGGCGCAGCCAGCGAAGCAGCAGCGACGGTGGCTGTGCGGGTGCTGTGCTGTTGCGTTGCGTTGCGGTGCGGTGCGGAGCCGAGTGCAGTGCGAGGTGTTGGGTGTGCGGGCCTGAGTGAGGATGGGGCAGGGGCGCGGCGAGGACTTCGATGAGGACGCGGAGGGCGTGCCGCTGCAAGGGGACGCGGGCAACGGCGCGGCGCTGCGCGATGGACTCGACGTCTTCATCCGCAGGGCCACCGACATCAAGCGCGTGCTGCCGTCCATCTTCAACCTCAAAGTGGTGAGTGGCGCGCGGACAAAGGGCCGATGTGGCCCGAGCGATGACCTCTGCGCTCCGCCCCCTCCGCTGCCGGCCGGCTGCCTTTCACTCGAGCCGCGACCGCATTGTCGCTCCCCGCCCCGTTCTGCTCCCCCCTCAGCGCGCGCTTGCGCGGAACCACACAGGAATGTCGCTCATAAAACAGCACCGACGGCTTGTGTTGATTTTCTGCAGTCTGCTCCTGATTAGAAAGCCAACTACCGGGGGGGGGGGTATTAGAATGCATCATTTTGGGTGTTAGCAAATTTGGTGGACGTTCGTAGTACTAGACATCAACGTGACGTTTCCGGGATTAGCCGGTCGCCGCAAAATGGCGAGGCAGTTCACTTGTGGATTTTCCGCGAATCGTTCCGTGTTGGCCTTTCCTCCGCAACCACGCCGGCGGTGCGGGTTCTACACACAGCGGTGCCCGCGGCATCATGGCGATGGTCGCGGCGCTGTGGCGACCAGTGCGAAGCGACGCCGGCGCGGCGCGGCGTCGTCACCGCGATAACCGCGCCGTAGGTCACCGCGGCGGGACCCCCTCCCCGCGGCCCCTGCTCGCCCACGCCCACACTCACACCCGCTCTCGCGCCCACACTCGCGCGCGCACTTACACCGCACTCACTCGCGCACTCACACCGCACTTGCACCCGCACTCGCGTCCGCACTCACACCCGAACTCGTACCCGCACTCACACCCGCACTCACACCCGCACTCACACCCGCACTCACACCCGCACTCACACCCGCACTCACACCCGCACTCACACCCGCACTCACACCCGCACTCACACCCGCACTCGCGCCCGCACTCGCGCCCGCACTCACACCCGCACTCATACCCGAACTCATGCCCGAACCCGTGCCCGCACTCACGCGCGCACTCGCGCACGCACTCGCGCTCGCACACATACCGGCACTCACACTCACACTCGCACTCACACTCGCGCCAGCGCTCGCGCCCGCACCAGCGTTTGCGTGCGACAGGACACGCGCCGCTTCCGTTTACTTGGGGGATTTAAACTTTGCGCATACCGTAGGGAATTATATTTAGAATCGCACAGCTATTCCGTCAACACTCAGCGTTTATTTGGACGCCGCGCCGCCAGCGTGCTCGCCTGCCTCCGGGTGCAGGCACCGTCGGCTCTCGCCCTGCGGGCACTGTCCTCGGCACCGCTCGAGGGGAATGGGCGTAACTTGCTGGCTCATTTTGGAGGGGGCGGAGGCTATAATGCATTCAGTCCGATGAAAGTATGAAATTAAATATTTTTTTTCTTTTAATATCTGTTTCTGCATATTCTGGCGGGAGGGTAACGACCGCGGGTTTTGACCCAGTGAAAGAAAATAATAACTTGGACCCAAATGTCGCCGCTTCCGGAACGAAATGCGAGTCCCAGGAAGTTGCTAACACTCCGGCGCATCCTTCGCTTCCACATCGGTTCTGCACTTCCGGTAGCTCTTCAAGATAATTTGCAGAATAGAAAGGCGGCATTTTCCGTACTTTTCTTTCTACTGCAATCCTGACAGTATACATTCGAACTTTTCCTCTCTCTAAATAATACGTTAAGGGAAGTTGGAGATTTTGTATCATTTATCAGAAACAAGAACAGCCTTTACGATCATTACTGCTAGAAAGAGGATTACTCCCAGTACTGCATCAAACAGGTTTAAATCGAACAGTGCAAACAAATACTTAGGTTCGCAGATAATGTGAAAGGAGGAGCAGGGACACATGCAGTCCGCAACACATAACGATGCAGCACGCACACCTTTCCACAAAGTTTATAATTATCATTGAAATGGAATACTTAAATTGTGAAACATATTTAAAATTTTACAATACTGAAAAATGTATGTTAATTTCTTTAATTCAAGTATGAGGTTCAATATGGTTCAAACATTGGAGGACAGGGGTACATCTGTTCCCTTTGCCTCCTCCTTCAGTTATGCCTATATTCGTGAGAACATGCCTCCTTTGACATTTCGCGACTTCGCTCGTGTTTGCGCAGCGCAGCATCCGACGACACCGGCGCACGCGCGGAGGCGGCGGCCCCGGCGTCTGCTGTTCTCTGGCGGGCAATGCAACAACGCTCACACTGAGCACGCCCCGCCCCTCCAACCTCGTGCACCTTGCAATCGGAGCCTCCTGCGGGCAGTGGGCCCCAAGTCAGCGGTCCCCAACCTTTTTGCATTTAAGAGCACATACTATAATGCCAATGTAGCGGCGGGCACCATTAATGTTTTCAAAGTTTTTCAAAATTTTTATAGTTGGACATTGGCAATAATACACAAAATGTGCAAAACCAATGTTTAATTAAAAATATACAATTTAAACATGAAAATCGTTGCTTATATTTGTATGTAAAATAAATTGGCAATATTTATTAACAGTGATGACGCGACGATCGTTAGTGAATATCATACTTCACACATGTTTACATAAAGGAACATGGATCTTTGCTGCCAAAATAAACGTTAACCAAAAATTAAAATGAATTTATTTACTCAAATACTTCTCCAAAAGGTGAAAACCTTTACAATCGCATAGCGTGGCGGCGGCTTTTATGAGCAGCGGGCACATCCAAAACGGTTTGCGCGCGCCATTGTGCCCGCGGGCGTAGGGTTGGGGACTCTCGCCCCAAGTAGTCATCGCGAGACTCAGAAAACTGGATTGATATTTGAGTCCAGTGCCATCGAAGGACATATTTGATTGATTGATTAGTGAATCCGGGCGCGTCAACTGCTACGATCATTAGTCCCGCAAGTGTAGTGTGTGTTTTCTCCTCGGGAGATGGCGTTGATCTCCCCCCGCTGGTTGGTGAGATCTGGCGCCGACCACTGGCGGATCCAGGGGGAGGAGCATTGGGGCCATGCATTCCTCCCAAAAGGCCTAGAATTTGCGATTACCTTCGTTTATTTGGCAAAATTGATTTAAATATTTATGTTCGAATTATGTAATTATTTTAAAAAAATATTATATAGTATCATATCTACAGTACATAAATAATATACAATGTGATAATAAATGCTTAATATTTAACAAAAATCTACGATGCCCTCGTGCCCCCTCCCCCCAATGATCGTCTGGATCTCCCTGGCGCCGACCTACCGTCGCGTCGGGTAGCGGGAATCCAATCAGGAAGCTCCCACCAGCGGGGCATCGCCCCAGCGGTGACAAGCTCTAATTGTAAGCTTCCCATCGGTCTCCCAGCATATGTGATAGTGTTGTGCATGTAAATGTGCGTGTGTGTAAGGGGTGATGATAGGACATGGAAGAGGAAGCAAAGATTGCACGTCGTCCGTGGTCCGTTTGATAGGGTACTGCTGCAGCATTCACCTGGTATTGATAGGAGAAACCACAGAAAACTATCGATCAGAGAGGCCTCGTGGTCAGAGGACTATTTGGTGAAAATTGAACACTTCGTATTTGACACTTCTTTGAATATGGAGATCCACGCCTGTGAATTTCGTGTTTTGAACTTAATTTTTTAACCAATTACGAATATATACGTTTCTCATTTAATGCATATTCGTTATGTAAAAAAAGTCTGAACAAAATTAATTTTTAAATCGTTTGAATCGCATATGCGCCTGTTATTTTACGTTCGACTATCTAGGTCTCATTTGTGGAATCTTCTTACTATGGTATTTCAAATATTTTATAAATATATTGCTTATGTTTACTGATTGGCCGGATTGAATACGTTAGGGATGCAAAGATTCATTCATATTTCTGCGTATATTTTAATGAAGTTGTTCACACTAAACATGTACTTTTTATTACCCGTGTTTTTTGTTTCTTTTTTTGTTTTTGTTTTTATTTTTATTTTTTTCAATGTAGCTCTAAAGTACCTTCGACGTTCCGTTGGCCCCCTTTGATTCACTTTCGAAACGTTCTGATGTGATTAATGCAATAAATTGGGTTTAATTTTTTATGTATCAAGAACCGTCTTAAGAACGTGTATAAATTTGTTTTAATGAGGAACATTCGTGTAAAATTCAAAGTTCACTATTTATCTAAAATACATTTACAAAATGATTAATTAAATATCCATTGAATTGTTCAACTCGAAGTTGACGAAATAACACAGCAACGCCAAACGGGCAAATGCGATTTTATTTGGCCCCAGCGTGCCAAAGAGATATACAACATCTGCCAAGTGTAACAAATAGCTTGTTAAGTAATTACAAATTCTGGAAAACCGTCTTCCAGATCGCCGACAGAGTAACAAAATTAATTGACTTGTAATTTTGTATTAAGTTCTTGGTATTAACTTTAAAGTAAGAGTAGACATCTCTTCAACGATATGCCGTGTTTATACTCACCTTTTTTATTTTTTGGTTCCAAAACATGTCTGTGTGAAATTGATCCCTTACATGATCCATAGAAACTCTTCCTTCCATTAGACGACCAAAGACAGCAATATTTGAAAACTGTAGGCGCCAGATCTTATGAATCAATGGGATGTCTAAAATTTCTACGGAGAAAACTTGGTACACAACTATTGATACATGTCTACTGTCACATAGCTTACGAATCTAGCGTAAACACAAATGTATTCTTGGAATACTCCTTGCATAACTCCCGTAATTAGTATTAATCTTATCGTTATCCGCCGGAGTGGTGGGAAGGGGCGGGGCAGTTCGGGAGACTTGGCGTTCCAAGTGACGCTTCTAGTATTGCAGGTAGGAAAACGTGAAGTATGGGCATGGTTGCACCAGCGGCCGGAAACCCACAAGTTGCAATCATTCAACTGATTGAAGTATTGCCAACAATTAAAATAACCAATTCTCTATCCGAGAATACTAATTTCGAAACAATTAGCTTTGGAAATAAATCCGTCGGTACATGAAAGAAAAACACTGCTCCATATTTTCCTTATATATATTATATTCTCGCTTCAATAACCGGTATTCTGTTAACATGTTTCAAGCAATAAATATACAATCGTCAAATATTTGTTTTCATTATTTTTTCAATTATATTCCATAATTTAAATTTGATAGTAATTTGTAAACTGACGGTCAGAATATTTAACTTAACAATTTTCAATTACAATTGCTTGCGCAACATTTAGAAAAAATTAAAATGAATAACTATCAATGCAAATTAATTCGTTACGTGTCACAAGAAAATGGTATTTTTCATTAAAATTATTTGTTGCATTTATTTACAAATTTTCCCCCTTTCTAAGTAATATAGCTCCTTTTCGTGAACTGTTATAAAAAAAAGAACACCGAAGAATTTTTTAAATTTATTTATTGTCTGAAAACAACTGTGAAGTACTATTTGTCCACATTTTCTAGAGCTTAGTCCTTACTCTGACTCATATTCACATTAACTTGGATTATGAGCGAGCGTTTTTGGCAAGAATTAATGAGAAAATATTCGCTCCCACGAGTACTTGCAAAGCTAAATGAGCTGCAGATTTTGGCTATTGTCCCTTATCGCGTCCTACATGAAGGAATCAACTGTCACGAAAACATGGAGGACGATTGTTTGAATTAATACAGTCCCCAGTGAGAGCAAGAAAATGTGCACAGATATTGAAACTATCTTCTTAATGACAAACTATTTTAATAATAATAATAATAATAATAATAATAATAATAAAAGAAGAAGAAGAAGCGTATGTACCCAAGTTCCTGGGGGGTTCAAATCCGATCGAAAACGTGATGGCGAAAGATGGTGGAAGGAGCGTAGCAAAATGTGCATAGCGAAATGTGCGTGATCAGACGAAAGAGCAGGGCTGATCGCCTTGCTCATAAAATAAAGCATCATTGACTGATTGATTGCTCGGTTGGTTGGTTAAAGAACCCAAACGCACTGGACTATTTTCAGGGGAATGTCTCTCCCAATAACACGCAGAGGCTCAACCATATATCAAGAATAGGAAAATGCAATGTATAATGACTAGATTACGAATAGGTCATTCCAACTTGACTCATTCTTA
This sequence comes from Acheta domesticus, assembly GCA_031308135.1. Lineage (NCBI taxonomy): Eukaryota > Metazoa > Arthropoda > Insecta > Orthoptera > Gryllidae > Acheta > Acheta domesticus. The sequence goes on from JAHLJT010008756.1 coordinate 100,280,647, forward strand.
TATCATGACTAAAACACCAGTGAATAGGTGCCCTAAATGTGGGACTACAATCTCAATTTTCGATATTAATAGAATAATATCTTATATATATAATATATAATATAATCTTAATAGAATGCAAGATTACCAATGTGACAGAAGTGGATTGCCTAATAACATGAAGAATTGTTTAGACAATGTTGTCAGTGTGTACAAAGTTATGAACTTTTTAAAACAAATTGGTGTACTTAACAGTATATAGGATGTAAACTCTGTAAATGTAAAATGTAAAACGTAAAATGTAAAATGCAAAATGTAAAATGTACAATGTAAAAAGTCGCTAATGACCTAGCTGTCGATGCGACTATAAATAAATTTAAAAAAACAAAAAACACGCAGAGGCGGCCGCGGCGCCTGTTTCTGCGTGAAAGGAACGCCAGCGGCGTCGAGTCGCTGCGGCTGCGGCGCCAGCGGCGGCCGCGAGAGCGCCCGCCCTGCACCGCCCCTTCCTGCGCCGCCTGCGCGCGATTCGCTTGACGAAAGCGCCGGGGCGGCCTCGTCCGTGGCGCGAGAAGCCGCACCGGCCGCACATCGGCGAAAATGTACAGCATCAATTAAAGATGTTAGGGCATCCATTAAGAAAAGTTGATATTTTTATCAACTCTTTTTCCAGCTCACGCCACCGGTTGCTCAATATTATCGAAGGTGTGTTCCTTTACCCGCACCAATCTGTAAACTACAATTTAAGACTGTCTCTGGTTAATTAAAATTTGTAAGGGTCTCTGGTTATGGGATGATCACAACGCAGAGCTCTCGACGAGACAGCTCTCCACGAGACAGACATATCTGTGAAAGAGAACGGACAAAAGTCCGAGCACAGGTGGGATGCGAACCCGCAACGAGTTTCCGCTGGAACAGAATTCAGTTTTCGATAATACAAGTAATGTTAGCTAAATATAAACACTTAGTACTGAGAAGTCGAATGATATGCTTATTTATGGTTCACTATGATCTTTTTTAAGATAAATAATTCAATTATATAATAATAGTATTTATTAAATTAATGCATGAATTGGTGTCAAAAAATTATCCAAATAACCTACATTAATTGATTTTCTCTTAGAAGATCGAGCACCAGCAGATATTAGCGCCAACTTGTGTATGGTCTAGAATCACGCCAGACTAAAGTTGTAAAAAGCTGACATAAATTAAATGGATAAATAAATTTAAATGAAAATATGCCGAAACAATGTTGGATTAAATTAGCCTCTGACAGCCCTTGCTACTGTAGAAACGCCGATCTTCATACCAAATGCATGATTCTCTGTGATATGCTAAACATAATGTTCTATTACTTTACCACAAAAATTCTGAATTAAGGTATTGTTAGCGAATATACGGTAAGGAAGTACGAGTATGAGTGTAGTGTCAGGTGACGATAGAACACTGGAGCGAGGAATAGCCTCGTGTGTATACTGCGATTTTTCTAAGAGCGACCCTCAAGGCCACTCAAATCCCATCTTCGCGATGGAATATGTCACGGCATTTCGCGTCTTTTCTCGGTCTTGCCGGTAGAAGTCGCATGATCGCAAGCACGGCTTCATACGGTTGCGATCGTGCGAAATCTAGCGGAACGACTGAGAAAGACGCGAAATGCCGTGACATATTCCATCGCGAAGATGGGATTTGAGTGGCCGTGAGGGCCGCTCTTAGAAAAATCGCAGTATACGTTCAGGAATCATCACCGGGCGAGTTGGTGTATTTTTCGCCGTGCGGCGGTGTAGCAGTGAGCGCAGCGCGGCGATGCCAGAGCGGCCGCAACCGCCTCCGCCACCACCACCACCATCGCCGCCACGCCTCCGCCTCCGCCTCCGCCGCCGCCGCCGCCGCCGCCGCCGCCGCCACCACCGTCTGGATTCCGCGCACGCGGAGGAACCGGTTTGCGGCTGATGTCATCGGCGGAACCGAAATACTGCGCGCGCCCTGCTCGTGCTCAAAGCTCGCGCACGCTGCGCCAATGAACAACCTGCGCGGATTAGACACGCCCCGGCCCTGCCTGCCGGACAGGCTCGGCGCAAAGGTATTCTTATACCTTGTGAAGAGTCGGCTAGGAATCTTGGCTGTTTGGGCTTCGGATCATTTTATGATTTTTAAACTCTTCTATAACGTCGTCACTTCTGATTCTCTCTCCGTCAACGTCATTCTTTTCGTCGTCACTCCAGATTCTCTGTCACCGTCTCTTCGCTGATTCACAAGAATCAGTAAGAATTAGAATTTGAAATTGGAATATACAACAAATCATTAGACTGTCTTCGTGGCGTGTCTTAAAGTTTTTCAATAACGTTTTTCAATATGTTCATTGAAGAGTAATAAAAATAACTTCTTTAGGGTTTATAATTATATCGTGGAAATGAGTGGACGAGAATGGCCCTTTCACAAGGTCCAGAAATATTGAGATTTTAGAAAGAGAACAAAGTATGTGGTCTTCTTCATTGATCGTAGCAATATTTACATGTGAGTACATTAGGTCAGATTACAAAGAAACCGTTCTCCGGAAAGAAAGAAATGGTCTTATGACCTTCAAAAGACGCACGAAATGCTGCAGAATTTTTTCGAATACAAAGCAGATTTCTCTACGAACAGAGCTATTTAGAGCCGTTTGTTTTTCCTTCTGGGTGCTTTGCTAGTGATTCTAACTCAGTGGCGTATCCAGGAGTGGCCATGGGGGCCATGGCCTCCCCAAAAGGCCTAGGGTTTTCGTTTGTTACCTTCCTTTATATGATACAATTCATTTAAATATTTATTTATATTAAAATTATGTAATTATTTAAACAATAATATTGCATACTAACATTACAAAAATTATTATAAATTATTTAAACAATATAATAAATATGTTTATTACTTAACGAAAATCTGTGATCCCCCCCCCACACACACAATGATCGGCAGGGTTCGTCCCTGTTCTCACGTTGATCTTTTGTCGGCCTTGAATTTGGAGATACTCAAGAAAAAGGACAGCATCTATCTAAACGTAGATACTACTCATCTCTCATAATATAATTGTCTTCAAAGTAGAGTCCTCTCGTCCAGGCTATTTGGTGGTGTGGTTTCATCTAACAACCTATCACGTGCAAGGTGGAAAGTTTGCAAAAAACAACAAAATTTTAAACTTTTTTTCCTTTTTTTACAACACGCTTCTAAAGATGAATAAGTCACAAAGTGCTCTTCGTATTCTGCTTTGTGACATGAATCTCCTATCGGCCCAGAGCTCCCCCATCTTCAAGAATTTAATTTGGATATAAAAGAATCATCCTAACTTTGAAGCAACGATTGTATTTGTATTTAATTGCTGCACTGTCTTTTGAAGAACTTTTAATACATTATTTATGAACTGAAGTAAAATCGAAAATATTAACAAGAATCGTTTACTTTTAGAGCCATTTTTCTTGTCATTTCACATTAGCCAATCCTTAACCAAACCGTAATCCGATGTGCCAGAGACCCGATGGTAAGTTATTATCAAATTATAAAGTATGATTCCAATTACATTAAGTTGTTGTTTGTCTTTAAACACGCAAATCCAAGATGAAATTATTCATACCTTCCCAAAGTTTCGAACTCACAACCCTATCCAAGAGCAGTTGCAGTAGTCTATTCAGGTTGTGAAAATGTACAAGTGTAGATCAATGAGTAACGCACAATAATTTATAAATATCTTTATTTCATGCCCTAGTATGTTTATAGACAGTGAATGTTCATCACTTCGGCACATTACAGTTTTAAAATGGGTCTACGCGTTGAAGGAACATGCTTTTCGGCGAACATAAGGTTGTTAACGTGAAATGTAGCCTTCCAACACTGAAATGTGACCACGTTACCAGTGCAATACATATTTTTATGAAAGAAGAGACACCTGAAAATGGGGACAAAAGGTATTCCCGAAACAGTGTAACAACGTAGGTTTTGAACTTGTGAATCTGTATTTTAAAACTACAATATGTCAATGTGGTGAAAATTGAAAAGAATATAAGGTCGTGAAATAAAGAAAACAAACAAAATATAAGACAGCATATAGTGTATTAAATAACATATCAGTATATAACATAGAAATTCAACGTCTGTATTATCTCTATATTTCGCAATTTTTCAACAGACCTGCCAATATCTCAACACATTTCTCCCATCGTGACACAAATGTGGAAATACCCTCTGCATAGAATTCCGTCTAGTGGGCATAGGATCATCTTCGCGGAATCGATTGGACTTCGCCAGCAGAGGTAACATAATTGCCAGCCAAACATTTCGTCATTTGTCCAAAATATAATGAACAGACAGCCTGATTTTCAGGAGTTCAGACCTTAATGGACGTATCGAGGGGGCAGGATAGATGAAGGGGTGTCGCAGGTGCCGGATTGGGAGGTGGAGCTAAATTTATTATCTTTCTTTTGAAATCAAGTATTTACCACTCCTAGAATTGTTGCTCCTATAGTTACCCTGCAGACGTGTCATAATTCGTTGCCAATATATACGACTTTGAGATTCTTTGCACCCACCGAGCTCTGACTTGAAAGTTCTCTCAAATAGAATAGTCATTGGCTGTGACTTTCTGTTTGCTTGTGGTTGTTACGAGACGCTCTGCAAGTGAAAAATTCGCCAGGTTCACACGGCTGTCTGGAAAGAATTTGGACTGGTGATGCAATCCACACAGATTCCCAGGTACATGCATCTCATATCCCTGTAAATGTTATTAGTTTTTAGCCTTTTGACCACAAAAAACACAATCCTCCTCGCCCCAAGACAATTTTTGTTTAATATTTCACTTTCTTCCTCTAGAGTCAATCTTGCTCAACAACCTGCTGAGAACAGCAAGAACTAGCCATTCTCTGTGCAAGTTTTACATCCCATACCGCTATCCTATCGCGGTAGAAAGTGTTTGAAAAAGTGTTATTTAATGAATTGTAGATCTACATTTGGACGCGCTCTTGTCACTCCTACCATGTATATGACAGATAAATCAAATAGCATCGTATTGACACTGATAGACAGGCCAGAACATTTCTTGGGGTCACAATTGCTTCTGCCATCGCCGAACGTCCTCGCCACCCACACCCAAGCATTGAAAACTTCTTTCAACAACTCTGGTTGGCCTTCTCCATTCAACCCGACGCACTGCCATTCTTCCGCGGACGAATGCAATGAAGCGCAGGGCATTCAAGTCCAAGTTGATCTGCAATACTTCGGCGAAGCCACATTTCATACCGCTGATGGCTCGTCCCTGTGTGCTTCTCCGGAGACACAAGTCAGACGAGCGGCAACGCTGAAGGCAACGTAAACAAAACCTCGCGAGCAGGTTCCTTCACAGTACACTGCGATTTTCTTAACTGTGCCCCTGACAGGAATCAGCTGCTGACGGTTTCATCCAATCGGGAGCTTGAATGTCACCATAGTGACGTCACTGTGGCGACATACAAGCTCCCGATTGGATGGCAGCGAAACAGCTGATTCCTGTCAGGGACACAGCTAAGAAAATCGCAGTATAGTATGCCACCCGACGGTACCACACCCCACGGGGCGAGATAACTGTCTGAGACGCTTGTACACAGATAGAACTTCGGAATGGCAGTCCGAAAGGGCGTGTCTTGTGTACGTATCCGGCTTGCATCGCGATCGCCCCAACCACCGTAGCAATTGGATGGTAGGGACGTTGGGCCGGGAGGGGAGGGGAGGGAGGGGAGGGAGGAGGGGAGGGGCGGGGCGGATGCGCTGATCGCCGCCTCCGCGGAGCGCACTTCCGGCGGCGGGCGCAGCGCTTCGTGCAGCGGACGCAACGGCTGCTGCCACGTGGGGCTCTCGCCGAGATGCAGGGGAAGGCCATAACAATACTATGCATCTCCCAGAAGTGCATAGAATTAGCGCTCGTTTCAGGATACTTCAATTTAGGGTTTTTGATATTTGCTTTAGCGTATATATTCTAAATAGCGCCCACTTGTGAGTGGCGCCCGTGTCACGTGCCATATCTACCGTACCGTAGATACGCCTCTGAGTGCATCTAATAAATCTTCACGGTTTATAGGTCGCATTCCGTATTAGAGTTTTGTGCGAGAGGTTTCTTCTCTCGTAGTGGAAAACTAATCGCTTATACTGTAATTGCATTATCAGATTACAATTATTCAGACATTATATTGTAGATTTGAACAGATGCCCCTTGTACAATCTTTGGGTCATCGCCCATTAGTATATGTTTCACTCTCTGAATTACAGAAAGGGAATTTCATTATTCTCTAATATTGTAATACTTAGTTACAATTTGTTACGTATTTTTTCAAATATACCTGGATTGCAATCTGGAGTCTTCATTGCTGCTTTAAGTAACAGTTCCTCTTTCGTGCTTCATTATTATTATTATTATTATTATTATTATTATTATTATTATTATTATTCCACTACATCACGACTAAAGATGTTATGAGTCGGATGAATATAAAATCTACTCCAGGTTGCAACCAGCTACCTAAGGAGTAGATCTTGGGACTGTAGGTGCCTCTACAACACTTTGCGCAAAATGTGGGCTGTTCCAAACAAAGCTATTTCTTGCACTTCCCAATCCTTTGGATTACCTGGGAGTTTAGACAAGTTCTAACTCAAATTTTGCGGAACAAACCCCAGAGCTCCGATAACTATCGGCACGACCTGTGCTTTAACGCCCCACATTCGGCTGATCTCGATTTCCAAACTCTTGTATTTAAGACGTTTCTCTGCCTCCTTGGTAACGACGTTTTGATCGCAAGGTAGAGCAACATCCACAAGTAAACACGATTTTTTCGCCAAATCCCGGATAACTATATCCGGTTTGTTTGCTGCTATCGTGCGATCAGTTTGAATTTGTTGGTCGTACAATATCGTACACAATCCAACAGACGTCACCGGTTTCGGTGAGTGTTCTTACCACTTGGGACATGTGTTTGGAACTTCGAGGGCGGTACAGATTTGCTGGTGGAGGTAGCTACACACCGTGTCGTGTCTTTTCAAGTATTCGGTCTTTGCTAGGATTGGACAAGCTGAGACAATACGATCAATGGTTTCTAGGTGTTTCTGACAAATGCGGCATTTATCATCTTGGGAAATTTTGAGAACTGCTTTATCGTAATGTCGTGTTCTCAAGGCCTGATCTTAGGCAGCTATTACAAGTGCTTCCGATTCTGGCTTCATTCTTCCCCTTTTAAGCCACATAAATGAGTGATCTTTATTGATCTGCACCTTCTTCTTCTTCTTCTTCTTCTTCTTCTTCTTCTTATTATTATTATTATTATTATTATTATTATTAAATAAAAATATTTAGTTTGTAAGAAGCCGCCCCCACCACCTCAACCATATGACGGATGACGTTTTTGATCTTAGGCAAACAGGGAAGAAATCTGCCCCAACACCTTTTAACAGCCCATTTTACAGCACCTTAACCTTTGTATTATGAGTCAAGCGCATAGATTGATTAGTGTTCCTGGGCATGTTAAGGTCATTAGTCCCATAAGTGGAGTGCATGTTTTGATCGCGGGAGGTGGCGGTGATCTTTCCCCGTTGGATGACGAGATCCGGCGCCGATCTGTACGTCTGCTTGCGAGTTACCCCAAACCAGATATCTCCCACGTGCAGGGCACCATCTCTCACGGAACAAGCTCTAACAATAAGCTCCCGACATGTGTAGTAGTGTTGTGCATGTAAGCGTGCGTGCGTGCATGTGTGTGTGTGTGTGTGTAAGCAAGGGGTGATGATAGAACAAAGAAGAAGATAGAAAGACATGCGCTGTCCGTGGCATGTTTGTTAGGGTGCTGCTCCGGCATTCTCCTGGTGTTGATCGGTGAAACCACGGAAAACTGCCGATCAGAGTAGCCAGTCGTTACAATTCTGCTCCAGACATTTGCTGGATTCGACCTACCTATCTTGCTCATGTCGAAAATCCTACCACCATCAGGAATCGAACCTTAGTCTCCCTGTCCCAGGCACTGAAGTGACATCAATTGATGTCCTGAGCCACCCCTGTCGGTGTGTCGTGGCAGAGATCTCTGCGCGAGATAGAACGAGAGGAAAGCGGATAATCTTAAAACAGTAGTAGCCAGACGCACTTTTGCTCGAACCTATGTAGGAAGAATATGTCTATGTACTATGCACATTCTTATAGAACTCCAACAGTATATAATGCAACTAGTTTCTAATGTTATGCTTTATTGCACAGGTTCATGTTTTGAAAACGAGCGACATCAGGAGCTTTTTTTTATAGCAGGATTATAAATTTACAAAATAACCAAAATTAAATTTGAAGCAAATTTAATAGTTCTGCAATATATCAAGCAGGGAAGACGAGCGGGGAGGGCGAGCTGTGACATAAATGCCATTGAATGAACGATTTCTTGCAAAGGTAAAGGTCGTTTATAATGCTGGTATTCGAAAACGGTTTTAGTTTGTATATTTCTGTGAAGGCATATACAAATATCCATAAAGTTTCCTCCTTCATGAGATTTTTTATGAAAATGTAAATGTTGTATGTGTAAACGTTGTCTTGGGAACAGGGTTTCTTTAACTTTGAATACATTAATATTACTTTCTTCATTGTTCTAATCGACACCACATTTCATTTATAACATATGATTAGGAGTCCAGCAGGAGTTTTGATACGAATTTAACTCCTGAACTTCATTGATTCAACGTATAATCTTCACTTTCTCCTACACACCAACACAGTGCATATTAATTAACGTTGACTATTTGTCCCTTGCCACTGTGAAACTAAAGTGTCTTCGGAGAAGACTATAGAAGTATTCCCAAGATCGAAAGTGTGTTTCTTTTGAATTGACAAAACACAATTGGGGTCAAGTCGAACCGAAGCCCATCGACGAAACTCTTTGTTAGTTTCATTATTATGACACGCAGTGATTTTCATAAACGACTTCGTATCATTACAACGGAGAATTGAAGTTGCCAGACCCACAAAAGACCACCTTTCAGGCGCGCGTGAAAGCGAGCCTCGTGCGTTGCCAATGGGAAGAGTACGGTGGGCAGGTGCTTTGCGTACTCGTGTAGTGGCGCGGCGCGGGTGGGGGGCGCAGGGGGGGTGGGGGCGGGGGCGGGTCGGCGTGAGTCAGCGCCGGTGGGCGGTTGCGCAACGCCACGCTGCCACCCGCAGCGCACTCTCCGCCCCCGCCCCTCCCCGCCCCCGCCCCCGCCCCCGCGCGGCCCCGCCCACTCGTCGCCTCACGCCAAACGCACGAGGACCTCCTTCCGCCGCGCTCTCTTCGGCAGTTACGTAACGCGCGAGGAAGAAGGAAGGCCGATGCTCCGACCACTTGACTCCTCGCTGACGAACGAATGAAAAAGGCTTTGTCTACGAAAGACATGTCCCGTTACAAGCAACAGCTCCTCAGTACCTTCCGTTCCAAGGGACGAAAACAGTGTCTTCTGCTTTTTTGTTCTCTTTCCTGCATTGCCTCTCGTGTATTTTGATGGGGTTGGCGATGCTTTAGGGTATCGGTAGCTCTATTCAGTTATAAAACTAGCCAAGGAATCTGTTTTGCCAGATCCTTTCGACTATACTACTGTAGTATACTACTATATTTTTCGGCTGCTACAAGTGAATGTTTGGGTATCAGAAGCTGACCAAACCACTTGACTCCTCGCTGACGAACGAATGAAAAAGGCTTTGTCTACGAAAGACATGTCCCGTTACAAGCAACAGCTCCTCAGTACCTTCCGTTCCAAGGGACGAAAACCGTGTCTTCTGCTTTTTTGTTCTCTTTCCTGCATTGCCTCTCGTGTATTTTGATGGGGTTGGCGATGCTTTAGGGTATCGGTAGCTCTATTCAGTTATAAAACTAGCCAAGGAATCTGTTTTGCCAGATCCTTTCGACTATACTACTGTAGTATACTACTATATTTTTCGGCTGCTACAAGTGAATGTTTGGGTATCAGAAGCAATTTAATGGTACAACAGCGAATAAAGTGTGTACATCACATTGTCCTTTTTTGCTACACTACTCTACATTGACCTTCAGTCTCAATAATGGTTGCACAAAAAACCCTTCATCTTAATCTCGCTTCCGCGAGTTCCTTTCTTCGTTTTACTCACAAGGCTGCGAAGTCTTCTCAAGCGTTTTCTGGTCCTGAACAGCAAGTAGCTCAACCGATTCGTTTGGAGAACGACAACTAACTATACATAAAAAGCGGTCCCTAATTACGAGATTCTGTGTTTTTAACGACCCAGCCGAAAGTAGTCACCTTTTAGAATTCTCAAGTCCGTGAATTATTTGTGGTGATTTTTATAAAAACTTTTACAAAGTGACATCCAGCTTGATGCGAGTTTATTCAACTTCATACGATTGTTTCTAATCACCCGTAAATCGAGATGGATCAAAACTTTCTACCTCAAACACATTTGGGAAATAGAATATCGAGTGGACATTACCGAGTCAGACCATTTAATTTTGCAATTGTTAAGTGGCCACTACTAGAGAAAAAAATGGTGTTTCAAAATAAATTAATACCAAATAGAAAAAAATTAAAATTTATCATTTTTAGTGGTACCTATGAAAATTTATCATTTTTAGGCAAGGGATCTATAGGGAAAGTGCCCATTGAGTTTGCATGAAATGAATTTACTTTTCTATTCCAAGAATTTGAAGATAACTACGAAAATAAATGTATGTGTGGTCTTACTATGTATTTCACCTTAATCGAAACTTCAGAACAAAAGATAGATTAGCACTAATCAATGAAATTACATATTTTTACTTGGGAAATCAAATTTTATTCCACAGATAGCTTCCAGGCTTCTAGGCCTTCTATGCCAGTTGAATCATAGTTCTCAACCCAGAATCTCCCGACCTATGGCGAGTCAGCTGCGCGATACACAACGTCATAGGCTGTGGGAGACGGTGTTCCCGAGACTGGTGGTACACAATTCTCGTGTTACGTAACTCTGAGAAGAAAGCCTTGAATGTGATGTTAGCTAACTTCACTGCATTTGCGCTGTCTGCCTTTGCAATGCAACGCATGATCTTTAGGGCTCCCCATCTGCTTCACGGACATTTGAGTACCAATTATTCAATCGCAGATCCGAGAGAGAAGCGCAGATGCGCTCTGAGAAGAGACCCTTCCAATTGTATTGCTATTAAGAGAGCATTTTGAATCATTGCGAATTACTCATTTACAACAGAAGGAATGTAGAACATTCGAAACCCACTATACTGCGATTTTTGTAGGAAGAGCTCTCAAGATAACTCAAATCCTATCTTCGCGATGGAATATGTCACGGCATTTCGTATCATTCACAGTCGTTCCGCTAGATTTCGCATGATCGCGACCGTATGAAGCAATGCTTGCGATCATGCGACTTCTACCGGCAAGACAGAGAAAAGACGCGAAATGCCGTGACATATTCCATCGCGAAGATGGGATTTGAGTGGCCTTGAGAGCTCTTCCTACAAAAATCGCAGTATAGTGGCGTGGGATGATTGTGAACTACGCCGAGAGTACCAGATTCTATGTGAAACTCCTTATTGTATAAGTTAGTTATATTAAGCTATCTCACTTTTGTTGTATCAATTTTCACATGTTCATTTACATTATATTGTGTGATGAGAGAGCTTTGGATAACTCTCAATAGCGCTGGAAGAGCCAACTGCGAGTTGCCTTAAGTGTTTATTAAGCTCTATTAAATTCCTCCTCTTCGGATAGCCTTGCCGGTTAATTTATTCTTTGATTTATGCGCTCACGTAAACGGAAACACTTTTGGACGTCACGCCGAGAATTCTATTCTTCCTTTAATGATCGAAAATGGCTGAGAATGGAATATAGAATGACTAACATGTCGCCTTCAGAATATAAATTACCTCGAAACCTTCAAAGGCAAAGCTGAAAAGTGAAGCTTCTCTCAATATGGTATGGCGTTGTCAATCACTAACAACTGAAAATATGCGGTTTTCATTAGAACAATCATTTGTCCATCTATCAATCGCACGATAGAAACATTACGAAGAAATACTTTTTTTTCGATTTATCCACTTGTAATTGTAGTGTCATGAGAACACATTCAAAAACACTCTCGAATGGGTTAATATAGTACCTCGTCATCAGAGGAATACACATTCATAGAAGAAATGACGGGAGTAGTAAATATAGCAGGATTACGAACGGCAAACATTGAAACAACCCAGGAGTAAATTAATTTTTCATTAAGAAAACTATTTTTTCGTCATCGGCTGACGGAGAGAACTGACTCAAAAATGATAGAAGAAGAAAGGTACGAAAGAAAATGGGTCGCATGTAAATATGATATTAAGCACAGATCCGATGATAAAAATGTCTGAAAGCTGTTGAGCAGATGTGTAACAGCTGACCGCAGATCGAGAGGCAATAGATACCAACTTTGAGGGTTATCTCCGCCTTCTTCGAAACAACGGGACGGTTCAGCAACCTCTGTAGGCGGCCGTTCCCTGTCGCTGTCATTGAGAGCGGCGGCTTGCAGCCTGATCCATGCGCCCGAGTTTCCTGTGCCCAACGGCGTGCGCACACGGAGGCCAGAGGGGACCGACCCTCCTTAAAATTTTGAAGGGAGCGCGACAGCCTTACGCGATAAAACATATTTTCCGTAAATATGTTCAAACATTGATTCCCCCCTCCCCCGCTTCTTTAAACTGAAAATTTGGGAAATCGTTCTACATTTGAGAAAGAGGCATTCCACGACATCTGGCACCTGTGTGAATGATTCAACATAAAACCAAATATATTTATTAATTTCATTCTCTTTGTATGTTTGATTTATGTGCTAGTAAAATGTCACGCGCCCAAAACAAAAACAAAAGTTTAATGAAAAAGGAGGTCCAGAAACGTAGTTGCTTCCTCTTGTGTTAGGCTGCGCAAATGTCTGTGCCGCCTATGAGTCTGGAGAGAGGCACAGGAAGGAGCCAGCGCGAGAACGTTCCGTGCTCGTAAGGTCAGCGCTGGACCCGTGTGAGACCGCACCCCTTCCTCACGTTGGCCCAGGGCCAGCGGGGCCTTCCTCTCGCCGTTGCCGGCACGCCCCGAGGCCAAGAGGACCCGGGTGAGGTTAATCGATGTCAAGCAGTACGCGGCACTGGGGAAGGCCGTCGGCGGTCCCTCATCTGACTCCGACGCTTATCACAATCCGTTCTTGACAGATCACTAGTTGAGAAACATTGATAGGTTATACGTCCTTCCATTGCCCATATGCTGAGTGATCGGAGTCTGGCTGCGGCAAGATGTTTTTTTTTTTAAAGAAAAGATTGGTCAGAAATTAAATGTTTAAATTGACACATCCGAGTACTTCAATTCCCTTTTCAAACATTTTACTTCGACTACTTGAATTAATTTTTCAAAAATATTTGGAAGGCATAATGAAACGATGACTAGAAGTTTGGGGAATAAACATATTTGTATTTAGCCATTACACGTCCCATAAAGGGCAATTGGCCTCCGCGCGCTAGTTCCCGAGGTTGCTAGCCAGTCACCCAACCAGGAACCCGCGTTGTCTCGAATTCGCTTCCCCATCGTGACTTCATATAGTTAACGTATTTGGCTAGCAACGGAGGTTTTGCAGTAATGGCTTTTCAATAAAGCGATCCGAACATTCGCCTGGATGACCGAGGAAAACCACGAAATCTCCGGTCAAGATGGCTGGCACGGAGATCGAACCCGGGCCTCTTGAATGTGAAGCCAGCGAGCTACTCCCTGAGGCATTTCGCTGGGTTATTTCCATATCTATAGTCGTATTATTCTAATATTCCTAAATTATTAGTTGTACAAAGCGAAAGAAATAAGAACTAAGAACAGTACTGAGGCATTCAATTCACGCTGCTATTGATCATAATTACCATTGGCAACTACTCATGCAATGAAAGGGAGTCCCTACAGTGCATTTCCGAAACCTGACAGTAATTTTTCTGCAGAAGAATGAGTATGACTATGATTGTATCTTATTTTCCAGTCATTTCCACACATTTCTACGTCAACAGCATGCATGAAGACTGTGTCATGAAAATCATATTCGAAAATTTTCAAATTCCGAAAATTCATATTATTGTGCATTTCTTTGTTTGCATATTGAAGGACCTCTCATTCCCATGCTACAAATTACCACGCGACTGCGAGAACCTCCCGTGCTACTGTAGTAATGAACGAAGGGAACAAAAGCTTTAGAGGACGTGGTCCGAGGACAAGATACAGCAAAGATCATGCTATGTATTACGTAAATTAACGAGTAACGTCACAAGCTTATTTTTTTATCGCGAAGAATATGTCATTTTGTTTGTCGATGGTCTAATAAAGAATCTAAAATTTTATCGTTTGGGATTAGAAAAAAATGAGATTAAGATAGAAGCCAGCTGTTCTTTTCCATTTCCTTTCATTAAGTCAGATATAAGTAGAACACGCTGTTGCAGATGCAAAATTGTGAGGGCTTTTACGAATTTTGACAAGGAAGCCTTCAGCAGTGACAGCTAAGGATGGCAAGAAATATCGAGGTTTTTAAACATCGATATTTCCTATCAGAAACATCGATCTATTATGTTTTGTTTTCGTTGGTTTTTACAAATCGATAAATTTTTCCAGAAACATCGACGTAAAAAAATTTTTTTCGATGATTTTGTACATGATAATTTCGTTAAACTGCATTTTGAAACTTGCTATATAGAATATTGATTAGGAAATTAAGGTGACAGAGTGCTTTAAGGTAGGAAATACTTTTAAACTAATATTTACGTATTACATATATTTGATACTGGACGTTTTAGTTCGATGGTTTACGAATAAAAGTGAATAAAGGAAATAATATCAAAACACGTTATCCTTTATTTTTATTTTCTTTTTTACATTCGATCACACACTTCTTTTTTACATTCATCACATAAACATGACCAAGTCATAAAATATACCGCTATTTCATTTAAATACTCTAATTAAAAATGGAAACAGGATGAGAAAATACTATCTGTTTTATTGCATTTCAAACATCGATATTTCTTGTCCATGTTTTTGACATCAAAAACATTTTGGCGATGTATCAAAGTGTCAATGTTTTGATAAAATTTCCCATGACTAGTGACAGCACCTTCAGTTTGTGCACAGAACACAGTCAGTCAGTCGTCACAAGCAACAACGAACACACGTGCCTCCTCCTGGTAAAACATCGTGGCGTGTGATTGTTGCTTTTAAAGATAGGACTTGCTTGAATATTTATCTTAATGGAATGCCATGAAATTAAAAAAGGTTTCTCTACGCACAGTTATCTCTTCACAAGTTTTGTTGGTTTCTTCAATTCTAGTAATGTGTTCTTCTGATGCTTTCTACTCGAAAGTTCATTATGTAAATAAACTTAATATTTTTGGAATTATTTATAAGTTTTCCAAAGCGACCTCAATGCATACTAGATAAGTTTCACTTAGTACATTACTGCTTATATTATTAACAGGTTCGTCAATTGTATTCGTTACCAGAGAAATAAATGGTAAAAACATTTTACTAGCAATATTTCTGTTTCAACTTACTTTCACTTGCATTCCAAATTTTGCTTCTGAGGAAGGATAAGTTGTGCCCGCCACTTTTCTGTCTGCTGACTAGTGAGTTTGCGCAGAAAAATACCCAAGACGATTTGAAAGGAAACTCGGTAAGAGATACGAGTAACAATAACAGCATTTCCGTAGAGACGAGCCAAAGCTCAACGTGTTCTAATAAAAAAGGAACTTATTGAAGAGACTAGAACTTTTTTTTGTCTTAGCGAGACATGAGAACTGAGAAAGGTCTCTGGGAAACGTAACTATCTTTGAAATTCAAGTTTCACGTCCTCCGATCGGAAGAAAAAAATCTTTCTCGTACATTTGTTCTTAGGAAATCCTCTCCCATGAACTCGGCTTAGAACTTGTAGTTAAATCAGATTCACTTATTTGACATGTAACGGACTAGAAACACTTAATAAATTGTAAGCTGTTATTAAAATCAAAATCAATTTATTTTTGCTGATGAATGAAATATCGTGTTGATTAGTCAGAATAAATGAATCGAATGAAATTCTTCTGGCATTTTTTACACCAGCAGGAATAGAAATGGTCTTAGTAGACAACACCCTCATAACATGTAAAAGATACCTTTCACCTTAGTATGCGACCAAATCATGTACCACAAAATCGAATTCTCGTTTGCGACAGAACACTTTACCTCCAGTCTTGTTGCATTAGTTTGCGCCTGTTTTGTAAGCATTTAGAGAAGTTTAAGTGGGTCCGCCTTGCCTAGAGCGAGCACTCAGGCGAGGGAGCTCTTTCTAGAGAGAAGCGAAGTCTCCCGGGGGCGGGCGGACTACCACAGGCATTTAGAGAAGTGACTTCATTGCGTTGCGGCCGCGCGCTGGCAGAGCGGCACATGCGGGCGGGCGCAAGTGGGTTCCTCCCCCCTCGCCTGCCCTCGCCATCCCCCGGACCTCGCAGCTGCACTCTCGGTCGCCTCATGTTGTGCCACAGAGGACAAAATCCAAAAGGAGAAAACTGATTCCCACCCACTGTGCTGCTGCTGTCGTATTGTAATTAGTCGTGAAATTGCACGTGTTATATTTGGAACTGGCCGGTGGCGTTGTGACGCTTTGAAATCGTGCACCTCAAACTCTGGACAGTAATATTAGCAAGTTTGGTACTCGTACTATAATTCGTTTCCTTGTTATAACGTGTTTTGTAGGGAAAATTTAATTATAACCACCCTAGACTATATTAATTTCTGCCGAATGTTTTTAAAAGCTTGTTTAACAAGCTGTCAAACGGGAGTTTGTTAATGAACACAATAGCTAAAAATTGAGAAAAAATGAGGGGGAAAAATTAAAACGTTTGACTGAAACAAAAATACATAAAAGCAATTAATATTGAAAGTCTTTGGAAACATTTTGGTAAAAGAAGAGAATGGTGAATAGATTCCTTATTTATTCACAAATGTTTCGCAAGTTTTGCTCGTCGCTGAAGCTTGTAGTACAGTTGTACAGGCCGAATTCTGCCACGACCGCGCTGCTCAGGTGATGCGGTCCAGAATCAGCGACGGGAGCAATGCTTGCAAGAATTAATATCCTCAAGGCAGCCTGTGCTTCCCAACAGACGAAATGACTAATAACGATGGTCCACTCTGGTGAAAAAATTAAAATGTAATAAATATACTTTTTTCTTCTAGATATAACGTTTTAAAAACCGCGAATGAACGAATATGGCGAGTCATCAAGGAAGAAATAGAGTGATGAGTCATGAATGCCACCAGCTCTCTATTGTGCTGTCTTCAAATTATGTAAGAAAGAATCCTTCAGGATCCGCACGTGAGTTTTGTAATTAACCATAACCCTTTGTTGGCAATGTTGGACTTGAGATTCGAAAAGATTTTGTGAAATAAAGGATGTAACAAGTAAGAAAAAGGGAAAATATGATCACCTGCTGGAATAATGATATTTCTGCCTCGAAAGTGAATCTAATCGCTAAAATCTGGCAGAAGTGATTGAGACAGCGGGGAACTACTCAAGAACCATAGAACTAGTTCTCCATAAACAGTGTTACTAAAACAGCGTACTGAAATTATGGAAATTCATTATTAACATAATATTGTCCTAAGCTTCGTGTTACAATAGAAAAGCATTTGCAGAAACAAACACGGTCCCTATTTGTAAAGTTTCAAAAACATTTTATCAAGTACAATTTGCAATTGTCAGAAGAGCTTCGTAACATGTTTGAATTGATTTCGTACACGTGTAAAAGCAAAATAACGAATTTCATTTTATTTAGACCGTCCACTTAGTTGCTGTAGATCGAGAATGAAAAAGAGTTATTTAGTTGAACCGTTCAGTCTCGATTTTGCGGGTGCATTCCAAGAACTTCGGTTGTAATGTTTATACATAAAATTTCTGTCCTATTCTTTCTTTTTTCAAGAGTCATTAAGTCAATGAAATATCCCCACATCACTTTTAAAATATTATTATTAAAATCAATTGATCTTTACTACGTTTTGGGCGCCAATTTTACCCATCAAATATCCATATTATTGAATTGAATTGAATTGCCTTATTTTACGTGGCGAGACTCAGGCCATGAGGCTTCCTCTTCCGTCTGACCACGCTTTTGCTACACTCCTTTCACCATCTAGCGGAAAGAAGGTATTACTGAGGTGACGAAACTGGCGATTTGAATTTAGCTCAGAGGCTTCATTTAGGCTTGAGGATCTTTTACATGCAAGTAAATCTACTAACATGGGACAGCCGGCTTTACTTCCCCTCCGAAGGAAGGCGTACGAAGGATGTTTTCGCCCCTAAAAATCCACGGCTTCGATTGGGTTTGGATCCGATTATTATTGTGATGTTTTTATTATTGTGATTATTATTATTATTATTATTATTATTATTATTATTGTGATGTTTGTAAAGATATTTGTGATCTGAACAAGATTTTGTTTGATTGTCCTATGCCATTATTAACGTGTAATTTGTATTTAACAATCAGAATAATATACAACTTCGGTTTTCGGTTTGAAAACGTCTTTCTGGTGAAGCCCGCTTCACCGACTGGGGCATGGTCTCGGAGCGTGTTCCGCGCAGTGAATGGAGGTGCGAATGGCGCGAGGGGAAGCACCGCTCTCTCCGCCGCGGGAAGTGGGTCGAGGAAGTTCCCGGGCGCTTCCCACGCATTCCGGGTCACGGGCGTTCGGCGCGGCGCGGCGCAGCACTCGCACCTGAAGCCTCTCTCCTGGCGCGCGCACGCGCTGCAAGTGGCCGCGGAAGCGCCTTCACGACGCTACGTCCATTTTGTTTACTTATTATTTATTTTATTCCTGAGGTTAAGGACTAAAGCCATCTGAGGTGGTTCAGGGGATCAAATGATGACACTGCAGCGCCTCTGGCAGGGGCTGATCCAGCTGATCGTTTTGGAGGGGGCCATCATAGTTGTTAGATAATAAACATTTTTTATTATATTGTGTATTATCGTTATAGTGTTAATGTTACTAAGCTTTATTATTTTTTAAATAATTATGTAATTCTAATATAAATATTTAAATCAATTTTGCCAAATAAAAAGAAGGTAAGAAACTAAAAAATCCAGGCTTTTTGGAGTGGCATGTGGCCATGCCCGCTCCCCCCCCAAAAAAAGCCTAGAGTTTCCGCCACTGGCCTCTGGCCGGGAGGTCCTAGGGCTCGAGTCTCGATGGTGCACCGGCGAAGTGGCAGGATTTTCGACACAAAGTGGCAGGTTAGACAGCTAGATCGAATTCAGCCGTTGTCTCTGCGACGAATAATCAAAGAACCTTTTTAGAAGCTTCAAAACCTGTTTTTTTATTAGACGGGTTTTAAAGAATATGTAGAGAGTACTTGTGTGTAAAATAAGGCTAAAAATCAATTTTGGGGTTTCATCAAATTGGGGTTTTGGGGTTGCCAAAATCATCAATTTAAATTTAATTTATGAGGTAATGGTAACTTTAATTTAATTTATGAAGTAATGTAAGAGCTAGGTAGTTTCAATTGTCCATTAAGAAACAATGTAAGGATGATGAGCCAGTTTCAGTTTACTTAATCAAATATTTCAGAAGCTATTTAATGTTAAATGTGGGTTTTTTCTTGAATACTATTTATTTCGGTGACGTTGCTGCAATGTTAATAAACTGTGTTAATAAAGGCAAAATATATATTAGTTTCATTGATTAGAGCTGAAAAAGTTGTACATGTAAGTTCAGTTTCATTTGTTTAGCGAAAACAGAGAAGGAAATACTGCATTATAAAGTCGCGTAGCACTTACAATCGAACTGTACAACGACGCTGCTCAAAAAGTATTTCACATATGAAGCTAAAACTTCTCAAATTATCTTCTGAGACATGTAGGATGCGGCATACAATTTTTCATCAAAATCCGAGATGGTCGTGTATCGCACGTCTCCAAAATTAGACCACTTGATATGCAATGATCCAGAACTGCTTCAACAGCTCGAGTAAAACAAAACTCACTCTTGCTGCTAAATGATATATCAGTCACCTGTTGCAACATTATCTATTTTTAGATGAAAACAATGTATATTATTGCCTACTTTCTTTCCCAGTTAGATGAGACACGTCGCGATGCTATCTATTTTGTCTAGTATGCAACAAACTTTGCCCACACATTTGTAAAATGTCAGGTTAGAAAAACCCTCCGCTTTCATCTTTCACAACAGAATTGGTAACTGTTACCTTGAAATGCTACTTATTAAGGTGAACTCATGTTTGAAGCGCAGCAGCCTCCGAAGGGGGGGGGGTAGGGTTGAGTTCATAAATACTGTGGCAGACCTACAAACCAGAGGCTGAACACGCCTCCTGCTCTCAAGCGATGCGTAGCATAGCGGTCCCACTTTCCCGTTCATTAAAACGTCTGCGACCCAGTTCTCTCTGGATATTGGGATGTACATGTTGTAAAAACCTGACGTGGTTCTCCGATATGTTCGACTCAAATCTTGCAGACGTGTGCTTCGGAATGACATGGAAATACATCTGATTTGCGGGATGAATGTTTACTGACTGTCTAGCTTGCATAAGGCAGGAAGGGATATGTCAGTTCACAATAATCGTGATTCATGAGCAAACATCCTGAAGTTTTAATGATGAAAGGAAGAAAACAACTGCTCTTGTACCCAAAAACGTTAAAGATGGGAAGAGAATCATTCTTCCTTTTTATTTAGTTGTAAAATCATATTTTAGAACGTTACATTTTATCAATTAGAACGTTACATTTACAACGAATCTATTGCGGTTTTATGCACATAGAACTACTGCACAAGACGCAATCGTATTTTAAATGGTCTGAAATGCTCTTATGTCAACTTTTTGTTCCCATATACCCGTCAAGCGAACGATGACGCCTAGCTTCCGGGCAAGAGGTCTAGGTGTTTTCTTCATTCCACTGTTAGAATCTTCCATTTATGTTTGCAACAGGCTAATTCTATTCGTTTATTCGTTTTGTAAATCCGAAGACAAGAGTGCTTTATTTATGCAAAGGGCGTCGCAGTCTAAAGTTCTGTAAACTGTTCGTAAGTAGTTATCGTTCAGCGTACACCACAGTGAGAAATGTTTACTAATTCGAACAGTTTTACATACCATACAACTGCTGGTGGCAATGTTGTGTTTGTCCAGATGAGCCACGCTCTTGTCCATTGCTCTAAGCAAGTTCACAAAAATCTGAAGGTTATAGAAGGATAAGATGATGCTTTTGGCTATCTCGAAGATTATGAAAAAAAAGTAATCCTCCCCAAAAAGCACTTTTACAATTAATATTAGATTCTGATCATTTTTGAACGACCTACAAAGATAAAAACATTTTTTATTTTGTCGTATGCTACCGATGATAGAGAAGGTATATAATGTTGCAAAAAATCTATGAGATTTTAATAGAAATACTCGTTTTGGGGGACAAAAAGTAACTTAAAAATTGTATTTATTTACTTATTTATTTTACTTTCTGATCTGGAGCTTCTCTCTATTTTAGTTATATCTTACATAGTATACAAACGAAATAATGAGCAAGGGGAATACTGGAAGCAAATATCTTGTTAATACATTTTACTCATACGACTTTTGTCCGCTCGAGGCGCAGAACCAATTGTTTCCCGGAAAACATTTAATCAGTATTGGAATCTCTCTTCACCTGCATGTGCGGTCCCCACGAGCACTTGCGTTCCAGCGCAGCGCTTGGTCAGCACGGCGGCAGTCGGGGGACCCGACACCGCCCGAGGCAGAAGTTGAGACGTTCAGCGCGCGCTGTGGTCGAAGGGGAAAGGGGGGGGAAGGGGGAGGCGTGTGTCAGCTACGGCGCCGCGGCGCGCCGGGCCGCGTGCTCAGCCGCTTACGCACAGCGCCCGCCCGCCCTGCCAGCGCAGTGGCTTCCGCGTGCTCACCTCCACCTGTGGAGGCCAAGGTCGTGGAGGGAACGCGATGGGGAGGGGGCGGCAGTTGGAGTAATTGATTTCGACACGCCGACCTGATGGCTTTCCCAATGCTCATTCATCGACACTGGTATCTTCATCTGCATTTCATTACCATTCCTGCGAATTATATTTGCGAATAAAATAAAATAGTCCAGAAAGGGATCTGATTCTTTGAAGTATTTGGCGAAGGAAATTAATCAGAAGTTTATAAGTAATGATGAGGTAAATAGTTTCCATAAATCAAATTAATTTTCATGGGTATTACAATGTATTTCACAATATTTATGACCTGTTTGGAAATCATGTATTTGTTTAACTTTCTGATAGTAAATTAAATAACTCTTGCAAAGTTGGAACGTACATTATTTGGGAATCAATTTCCCTAAAGTTTCTCCGAAGGTTCCTTAAAGGGACATTTATAGGTTTATGAACAATTCACAATCTCAGCATTCTCAAAAAAGGCCAAAAACAATCCTCCAAAATCTGGATTCAAATGGAGACCTAATTCAGAAAATTTAGATATTGTTTAGAAAACGATAACGAACACGGGCTTTATCTAGTCCCCTGTTGTTTCATTCGGCCTGCGTTATTCCAAAAGTCCAGGGTCTCCTGGACTGGGCAGTGGGGAAATTCAGGGGCGGCGATGTTAAGGCACTGTTGGAGGGAAGGAGGCGGGGAGATGGATACAGGGACGTTGAGGAAAAAGGGGCATGTCACTGGACGTAGAGGCGGGGCTGAGGAGAGAGATTTTAGACATTATCTGATTTTTCACCTTCCGTCGTTCCAAGGTTTTGTAATGGAATCCATTCTCATCCGTCTAGAGATTTATTCGTGCGCGCATTCACAGCTGCAATCATTACCGAACAAGTAATTGTATTTCGAAATCCCTACCACGCTTTGGAAATTTGGAAATCTTCACAAGATTTCTTAATAAGAACGAGACTTATCAAGGAGAAAATAGATTTTGTTTAAAAAATATACTTTAAATTTGTGGAATCTGTTCTTTAGCATTTAGTAGGTTTCACCGTATCTGGTTTATACAGTTCATTTTATTTATCCTTTCTACGAAACAAATCCATGTTTAATTATATGCTTATTCATCCTTTTCCTCTTTCTTCTTCCAGTCACGCAAGGCCATCTCATTCACATAAAAGTAGCATATTCTTCAAGCTCATTAAAACATTTGTTACCGAATACTCACTTATAATTGTAGATTGAGTAATTGAAGGAGCATATTACTTATTTTACAGAAAGTTGCCTTTTTAAAGAGGCATTTACATTTTGCAACATGCATGAAGACATTTGTTCATGTTTTTTTCTCTTTTTGTTGCAGGTAAGTTCGTGTTTGTACTCAAAGGCTGATTAAAATGCAATATCAAACTTTTAGTCGTATCAACGAGAGTAAGTATAAAGTTCTGTTAATTATACGGCTTTTGAACCTACACACACACACACACACACACACACAC
Source organism: Acheta domesticus (assembly GCA_031308135.1). Taxonomy (NCBI): domain Eukaryota; kingdom Metazoa; phylum Arthropoda; class Insecta; order Orthoptera; family Gryllidae; genus Acheta; species Acheta domesticus. Next base: position 100,304,058 of record JAHLJT010008756.1, read on the forward strand.
ACACACACACAACATCAACAATACGTACCTATGTAAAAGTTTTGAAGGGTAATATTTTCTGCAAACGTTTTCATTGCAAAGAATGTAATTGTAATGCGAGAATAAACTTAGCATAACCTATACTGCAAACACCTTCCACGACGAGATTGACATTCCTAATCACTAACCTTCATTTTTTTCGCACTCCTACTCTCCAAGGGATGGTTATCCACACAGTTTAACGTGAGAACCTGTATAGTATGTTGTTTTTGTTCAGAGAGCGAGAGAGGCAAGTGAAATTGGCGACGAAGGCTTCTCGTAGAAAAAGTGGCAAAAGAAGCACTTCGAAGGAAGCGGAACGTTTCCATGCTCCTTGTTATCTCATACATCGACGAGGAAGTGATAAAGAGCTCACATCGCTCCTTAATTGCAAGCAATTTCCCCCTCATGCGCATAATCGATGATAAGGCGTTCAGGCAACATCACAGGATTTACTTCTGTGTCACGAGTAAACGAATAGCAGGTCCTGTTAATTGTATGTGCTGTTAACTAGCAGTACTGAATTTTAAAGCACAGCATGCACAGTTTTATTACGTAGATATAACGGAAAATATCTGAAGGTTGAGAGGCAATATTCAAACATTTTCCACTCTCGAGCTTTGGTTCGTTCACATCAAATGCTTCCCATTACAGACCTCTCGTGATACGTCCGTAACATAAACATTCTCTCGTGTTTTCGAGTAAATAAATACTTAAATATGACCTTGATTTGTAAACAGTTCCTTAAAAGTAATGCAAGGTCTGAATAGTTTCAAAATAGTCAAAGTATCTGAATAGTTTCAATATTACGCATTCTTAATTAGATGTGCAAAACAATCGTATATTTGACTCCTGATTTTATCCCCAGATAAAAAGGTACTAAAACGTTGAAGTGGGCTTTAAACACAACAATACCAGCAAGGTAAATCCAGTTTTCAAATTTAGGGTATAGCCTTTGTAATGCCCATAGGCCTAGCCAAGCATGTCAAGTGCTAAATATTTATAATAAAAGACATACTAAATAAAGTTAAATTTGAGTATCAAGGCATTTCTGAAGATGAGTAGAAAGCATTGATCCGAATAGTAGTACGCCGACAAATAAATTCATTTAAATATCGGAAGATACTTGGATAATCCTTTCTTTTGAAAACTGTAATTGAACTAAAAACCAGTTATATTTATTTTCTTGATTTTCTTTAAATTTATAAATTACAAAGATACTACAAAGAATCTAATGAAGAGATGTTTTAAGAGTATTCCAGAAGAAAAATCCTTACTGCAATGCATGACGACAACAAACAAATCCTGCTTGAACATTTTTTAAGAAGAAATTGTGATCAAAAACGTTTTACAAAGGGAAAGATAGGGGGGAGAAATGGAATGATGACAACCATTATGTAAGTGATTCGACTCGCAAGGGCTAAACGATAGAGGTGGAGCCGATACTTCGGGACGGCAACGAGCATTCCCTATTAAGGCAGGAGGACGCCCGTCTGCAAGGCACCTGCCTTTTGCGCTGCGACGCGACGTGCTCCTCCGGCCGTTTGCAACGTGCGTGGGTGGCGGGGGTAGCGTGGGTGGCCTCCAAGAGGGGCGTTGACTGAGGCACACCCTCCCTGTCCCCCTCCCCATCCCTGGCGCTCTCGCTCCGGACGCTGTGGGCGCGGCGCCAAGCGCAGAGGACGATCGCCACCGCCATTTGCACTCGATGCGTTCGTTCCATGACCAATACCGTATTGGCCGTGGTTCGTTCTGTGCTGGTATGGACGCTCACTGAAGGCGAAAGTAGGGAACCCAACGGCTTGCAGCCACCAGGTGTTTTTTTCAACTGGCTGAAGTGCCTGAGGTCATCAACTGATGTCACTGCAACGCCTCTGACCGGGAGGTCCTAAGTTCGAGTCCCGACGGTGGCAGGATTTTCGACACTAGCTGCATACTAGTCCGAGTACAGTCGCTGTGTGGAGGAAAATTCTAGCGGCCGGCGGCTCTGATGGGCTCCTCTGATTTATTTCCCTGGTACCTCCGATTAACACAAGGCGAAGGTTGAAACTGGCCACGGACCGCGCGCGATCTTTCCTTCCTTTTCCTGGTTCTATACTCACCCCCTCCCTACACACACACACGCGCACTACACTACCACACATATCGGGAGACCAGTCGGGAGCTTAGAGCTTGTCCTGGCTTGGGCTGTGCTCGACTGATGGGAGAGATATGGTTGGGGATAACCCCTCAAGCCGACTCACCATCCAGCGGGGGGAGAAGTCCGCCACCTCACGTGATCAAACATACACTACACTTAAGGGATCAAAGCCGTTAACGGTCCCGAAAACACGAATTAATCAATCTTTTTTTTTGGCTGGACGTTTCTTCTAAGCAACACTGACAGTAAATGATTATCCACGGCCACGCTTCTAAATGAACAAAGAAATAAAGGAAGAGCATCGCCACGTCATGGGACCTTGAGAACGCGGAAACCAATAGACCACCTTGTTTCTTATTCATACTTCGTGTTTCGTGTTCATCACGCATACAGTTAATTAACTATGCCTTTAAATGAAGGAGTGTATTCTAAATTTGTCTCCAAACTTTTGATACTGTTGCAAATTATCATCTGTTGTAAGCAGAAATATTCTATCTTCGCAATATGTTGGCACTAATTTCAACTGTTATTTGCAATTTTGTTTTGGTATCGTCACCTCCATCGTACAATTTTCATCTGAAAACATAAAAGCCATTAACCTAAAATTTTGTCCTAATGCATAGGTTGATTTTAGAAGCAACAATTATTTTGTAAATTCTTAGAAAACAAACAAAGTTTCGAGGCTTAGAGCCCTTCGATGTAGTCATAAGCATTGCTTACAGCGTGATCAGAGCGGCCCAGAATGCAGGAGTAAAAAACAACGCAAAAATTATTCAGATAGCAGTAGGGAGTAATGGCCGTAGCTGCGACGGAAGTGGGGTTAAATGCAACCCGCACTACACAGGCCCACCCCTGTAAACACCCGGCGCCACGAGATAAACCCCTGTGACGTCACAAGGTCGCTGTGACGTCACAAGGCCGCCGAGATAGCCCCCTGTGACGACACAAGGCGCCGCGCGCCCTGGCGGTGAAGCGTGGAAGCGCGCGCGCGTGCTGCGCCCTAGCGGCGAAGCGTGGAAGCGCGCGCGTGTGCTGCGCCCTGGCGGCGAAGCGTGGAAGCGCGCGTGTGCTGCGCCCTGGCGGCGAAGGTTGGTAGCGCGCGTGCGGCGCGCTCTGTCGGCGAAGGTTGGTAGCGCGGAAGCAGCAGCGCAGGGGTCGGCGGCGTCGCCGTTCTCAAAAACGCGCCGCCCGAGGGAGGCTCGAACCGCGCCCGAGTCCCGCTTCCTGTGCGCGCGCCAGCGGCGGAAGCGGTCGGGCGAGCACGCTGGCTCTGAGCTACGACGACATCGTCTCTGGAGGTGCCTGGTAGGCGGGTGTCTTGGTGCGCGGCGGCGGCGGCGCGCGCGCGCGCGCCCGGGCGGGGAGGGGAGGAGACCTCTATCGCGGCGCCCGCTCCCCCTCCCCCTCCCCCTCTAGCGCCTGCAATGGAATGTGGGGAGTTGCTAGAGAGAGAAAAAAAGGAAACTTTACAAGGCGGTGACAGGGAAAAAAACAAACATGAAAACAGTGCCTGTAGTGCAAAGGATTTGCCATCGCGAAAACAAACGGATCAAAAATTCACGGACCGAAACGCACAGCGCCCTGAACTGAACTGAACAGCGCTTCATAATGAGCATTCGCTGCGGACCGCGGCGCTCGCGAGCGCTATCACCCTCCGACATCCGTTCGCCGGTCGCGCAATCTTATCAAGCGCGACTTCCGTTCGCTGTCCTTGGACGGCGCGCGGCGCTGGGCGGCATCGCCTTACCACCCACGAGTGCACGCCTGTACGCTCTAGTGGCGAACGCGGGAAACGCAGCTCTAGTGCTAACGTTCGCCACTAGAGCGCACGTGCGTGCACTCCAGCGCTTCATAATGAGCATTCGCTGCGGACCGCGGCGCTCGCGAGCGCTATCACCCGCCGACATCCGTTCGCCGGTCGCGCAATCTTATCAAGCGCGACTTCCGTTCGCTGTCCTTGGACGGCGCGCGGCGCTGGGCCGCATCGCCTTACCACCCACGAGTGCACGCCTGTGCGCTCTAGTGGCGAACGCGGGAAACGCAGCTCTAGTGCTAACGTGACGGTAATGTGAGGATATGCTAGAGAGAAAATAAAAGGAAACCCTACAAGGCGGTGACAGGGGGAAAAAAAACATGAAAACAGTGCGATAAGAATTAAAATTTTTTTATTGAAACCAAATGATACACGGTAAAAAAAATTTTAATTCGAAACATTTTTCATGATACATGGTAAAAATAAATTCGATATATTTTATTCAACAGCCGTTTTACAAAAGGTCGTCGTGGTTACTGGTGGCGATGGTCCTTTGTAAATGGGCAAGTGCCTTATCAATCTCCTTCTGGATCTTGTCGTCCACATACCCTTTCGTGGCAGCGTCTGTCTTTGCCTTGGGCGGCGCCATGTTGACGACGCGGGTTTGCAGCACGTTGACGTTTCCCAGTTTGCTGTACCGGAGCGGCGGAAGTTTTTCTAGCTGCTTTTTGACGTCTCGAATGTTGCGGTCGACGTACGCTTTGTTGGCGGCATCTTTTTCTTCTTGCGGATACCCCGTATTCGAAATGCGCCAAAGATCGGCGTTATAGGGACTGACCTCGCTCCATCTGCGCAGACAGTTGGATTGAGTATCGACCACGCGTTGTAGTGAAGTCGTGACAGGATTGATGAGTTCCCGCATGGCCCTATCGGCATCGTCCGCCGCTAATCGACGAACGTGGTCGGTTTGCCCATGCACGTACTCTTTGGTGGCAACGTAGTCAGGTAGTTGGCAAAATTCTATGTCCTCCTCTTCATCTTGCGAGTTCACTCGGTCATCATACACATCATCGTCCTGCTCCTCCTCTGACGAGTCGACGAAGGCCTCCTTCGCGTCTGCTCGGTTGGCGCTCATGATGAACTGACGGCGGCAGCGTTTCACCGCGGCGTTTTATAATCGGCGGCGGATGTGATGACGTCACATCCTACTCTTCCTCAGAGCTGTCGTCACTGGGCTCGGAAGAGATGACTTCGGCGCTGTCGTCACTGGGGTCGATAATAGGAATATACAAATTGAGTCGTTCAGTTATATCAGGCACGTGACGAGTTGTTGCAGCAGCACGTCGTCGAACCGTTTCCCGAACTCGTTCCATGCGTCGTCGAAGGAGCACGTGTCGCAGAGCTCGCAGAATCTGGAAAACCGTTGGCCTCATGGGTGAGGGAAGTGTGCACATGGCGGTGCAGAGATGGATGATCGTTTGTATAATGTATGAGTCATCCACCATCGATGCCATGACGTCTTCCACTAGATTCGGAAAAGCGCCGTGTCTTTCGCGCTCGAGTGGAGGTTTGAGGACGTGGCGACACGTAGAACACGTGTTGGACATGTTTAACCACCTTTCTATACACGTAACACAAAACAAGTGATTGCATGGCGTGCGCGCCATTCTAGGAGGAGGAGTGGCATCGTTGAAACATATGCTGCAATATTCATTGATGCGTGATGCTTCGTCTTCAGGCACTTCCACGAAAGGGGGCGGAAGAGACGATGTCATCGTTCCCCGTTTTAATTGTTTCACTTCACAGCGCTAAGCAGATAAGAGCAGCGAACACGCACACAAAGTTCAGAAGAACAAGTCCGATCTCGATGCTATCTAGGCAGCTCATCATATTTTTTTCGATTCACAGTTCAAGACAAGTTTACAGTATACGCAATCTTCTTTCAACACCGGGGGTCCGCTGTTGTGATGCAAGCAGACGACAAAGTCTTCGACTCGACACGAAGGACACGCTTTCCTCGACGGGGCGTTGTCGTCGTCCTCCGAGTAGTGTTGTCGGCAAGGCTGGCGGAGAGCGATGCAAAAGCGGCAGTTTCGCTTCGGCGGCGGCGGCCCGTCGATGCGCGTGCGTCCGCGATTCCAATGCTCCTTACACGGACGAACTTCTTGAACGCGAGGGTGATGTCGGGTGGCTTCGGGAAGTTTCTCGAAAACGCGCTCCACCTGGTGAGGCTGCACCCAATGACACAAAAATTCGACCGGTAATTGACTCAATGTCTCCGAGTCGAGAAGTGTAAGCGCGCCGTTGACTTCACGCAACTTTCGGAGGGCGCGCTCGATGTCTTCTCGCGTCTCTTGTCTGATGCGCTCCAGCGGTCCGGGCTGAGTGGCAGTTGTGTACGACGGAACGCTCTGCATCGTAATGATGAGCGCAGCGGCGGAGAGCGGCCTTAAAAGTGCGCGAGTTTTTATCGTCGTCGAACGGAAGCGAACATCCGCCTAGATGTCTGCCCACCTGCCGCAGTAAGTACGCAGCCATTCGTAGAGGGCGATGACGTGACGCCCAGCTAGGCTGACGTCACCGCAAGCGTAGATGTCGCGGACCGCGTGTAAGCACTCGTGTAGCGGAGGACAGCCGAACTCCGCGAGATCGAGAACGCAGCAGCCTTCTCCTTCCATGTACTCCTCCAACCACCTTTTCTTCTCACCTCCCTTGACGTATAATGTTGTCGCACCTTTTAAAGCTGACCTAATCACAGAAGCTCTGTCGTCATAATTGTAACTCCCACTACTCCACGGCGGTGTGGCGGGATGGTATTGTTTGATCCACTCCACATGTTTCTTGTCGTCGCTGCTCAATGTATGGAAAGGTCGCGGTGGACGAAAAATGAATGTCTGAATGAGTCGATCAGGATCGTCATTGTCTTTTGATTGACGTATGACGGCCAACACTTTGATGTTGAAGCGTTTGTCGAGAGTATAACCTTGCAGATCCACGACAGCTGTGGATCCGCGATGGACCTGTGGGGCCATGAGTTGGAGAATCTGTCTCCTTTTTCTTATTCTTCTGGAACGACGATCGTTGCTATAGAGGAGCGGTTTCACCTCACGCTCGACAAAGACTTCGTTCTCGTGCCACGCTGCGGCCGATGTCGACGCAGCGTCCTCGTCGCACGACGCCGCTGCCTCGGTCGATGTCGGCGTCGCCGTCCGCGCAGCAGTCTCCTCGGCGGCTTCGTCCCACGTTTGCTCCACGCTCAACACATGGATGCTTTCCAGCCGTTCTTTAGTTTCTCTTAACGAGGTGTCCTGTTCAGGAGGAGGAGGAGGAGGCGGCGGTCGTTCCGCGACGAATGTTGAATGTAAAGCATTTCTCACGTAGCGCATCATGCTTCCGCACAGAAACGGATTGGCGGCGCGCATGCGCAAAGCAACTCTCTCGCACAAAGAGTGACGGTCGTCGTGCTGCCGTCAGCTTTCTTATACTCGCGTGTTGACGACAGCAGACAGGAAGTGGAGCGCGACTCTTATCGTTCCCCCACCCACTTCAAGGACTCTTCGGTTTTCCGCCTTCAATGTCTCTCGCATGCACCCACGAATTGTGGCGTGAGTCGAAACCGAGCCATTTCACGAGGCGAAGCGGGCCCTTTTTCCGTACGACGCGCTCGACTAAATAGTGATCGGGAAATCGCGTGCGTTGCAATTCTTCGGTGTAGAAGCGCCCCTTGATCGTTTCGCCTTTCAGGTCTTCTAGCGAGTACGTGACGGGATTCGAGAGGTGCACACGAACGATTTTAAAGAGTTCGGTGCCCCATCGCGCTTCGTAGCCTTTCCGAAACGGCGAGCTCTTGTACGTGCTCACCCGAACGATGTCGCCGACTCGAAATCGATTGTTCCTCAGGAGACGCGGATCGAGCGTTTTCACTCGGTCGTACACCGTGCGCATGAGGCTGTTGTCTTTCTTCACGTCTTTCGGTTTCATGCCGATGGTGCGATGTTTGGTATTGTTGTAATCTCGGAGGAGGTCGGCGAGCATGAGGGTCCAGCGTCGCGTCCCCTCGGCGGTGAAACGCCTCCACA